>CAUYRT010025187.1:0-16427 GCA_963574885.1 Lepilemur ruficaudatus | reverse complement strand
CAATTGCAAAGTTGTGGAAACAACCCGAGTGCCCATCAATCCATGAGTGGATTAATAAAATGTGGTATATGTATACCATGGAGTACTATTCAGCTATAAGAAACAATGGTGATATAGCACCTCTTGTATTTTCCTGGATAGTGCTGGAACCCATTCTACTAAGTGAAGTATCACAAGAATGGAAAAATAAGCACCACATGTACTCACCAGCAAATTGGTCTCACTGATCAACACCTACGTGGACATATAGGAATAACATAACATTTATCGATGGTTGGACAGATGGGAGTAGGGAGGGAGGGGATGGGTATATACATAATGAGTGTGATGTGCACCATCTGGGGTTGGACATGCTTGAAGCTCTGACATGAGGGGGGAGGGGGACAAAGGCAATATACGCAACCTTACCATTGGTACCTGCATAATATGCTGAAATATAAAAAGATGTATATTTTATATTGTGTGAAGATTTTTATAATAAAAAGTTGAATAAGTAAAAACAAATATATGTCATATATTGTATAAATGAATATTCACTTTTAGAATTCAAATAACAAAGGTCCTAGGATATTTAATTAGGGGGTTATTGTATATACATGCTTAGTATATTATGTCTTCCCATTCAATAATATGTCTCTCTGTTCATTTAGAATTTAAAAAAATATTCTCCAATACTTTTATGGTTTTCTTCATACAGGACTTGAATGTTCCGTATTAGATGCTTTCCCAAGTATCTTAAGTGTTTAGTTGCTCTAGTCTAGTAGAATTGCTATCGACCAGGAAAGCAATGACCTGCAGGGAAGCCGATCTTGTTTCTGGTTGTTTTGCTTTTTAGTGTTACTAAATAGTTTTGCAATTTTATTTTTTCCCTTCAAATAATCTTTTTTACTTGTGAAATGTAATGTGCATACAAAGACATGTGTAACAAACAAATATACAGTGTAAAAATTTTATTAAGCTATTGTGAATGCAACCGTCTCACAAGTAAAAAGAAAATTGAAAATTGTCAGCACCTTAAACCCACCTTGTGTTCTTTCCATATCATATGTTTTCACTCATACATTAACTAGGCTAAATTATAGTTTTCTAGGTCATAATTTTTGCAATATATTTTGGCTTTTTGAATTTTATCCATGAAATTCAAAATCAAAAAATAGCAAAAAATATTTTCTCTCTTGTTTTAGCTTATTTATTAGTTTCATCTGGTGGAAATATATTACACTAATCTAGAATTTTGGGGTAAAGTGTTTATAATTTTTTTACCTATGTGTATAATATATGTGTATGTATACATATACATGTACACATGTATATAGAGAAATTATAAATATAAACAATTGGGTATAACTATCAGGTGTTTATAAGTTAATTTGACAGATTATTTGTTCCCTAGTACACAGTTTCAAGTATTGGTATTAACTAGGTGTCTCATTTTTAAAGTCTTCCTATGAGAGGTGAATATTCAGATATTTTTCAACTCAGTGTAGAAAGTCTCAAATATATCAACTTTCAGTTTAATTCTCAAATATTTGGCCTCCATAAAAGTTTTATTTGCTTAGGACATAGATATTTTAAAGTTAACATTTTCTTTTTCATTAGCAGTTCCTCAAAATAAATTACAATAAACCACCTGCTGTTAGAACAAGGTCATTTGGATTAATCAGATTTAAATGGGAAGCAGAGTTGAGACACATCTTGTGAATTGTGAAGAGGCTTTGTAATCAAGATGTAAACACCTAATTCTATAGAATTAAAAATACCAGAAATCATTATTTTGATTTCCTCCTTTCCAATATCCTCATCAAGATGCAAATACATGGTACTTAGTATTTCCTAATTATAATTTATTAATCAAGTATTAAATAACAACTGCATCTTAGGATTTTGCAGATAGTTATTTGTCAATCTTGGTTCTCCAATGCTCAAAGTAAAAGGGGGAGCAATTGTAGATACAAGGATTATCTCAAGTTTGCTTCCACGTGTACAAGATATAAAGCCTTCCTAGGAGAGCAAGAAAGAATGCCAGTTCATGAAAAGCTAGAACAGGACAAGATGTTAAGAATTTACTCTTCATTCACATGGAAAATGAGGGCAGACATATGCTACTTGTTTTTCTACAGGCACGAGTGTGTTTCATAAAGCACTACTTGTGAAAGACTTTTTCCCGCCAAAATATCCCTAGGAGTAAGAGATTGAGCTAGGTTTATAGATGCAGCCCAAAGCTTTCCTCCATGAATTGTTAATGGGGGCAAAAATACAGTTATTTAGATAGAATGGATGAATGGGGAAAATTTTTAAAAAATAATACTGTTATTTAAAATATTTAAAACATTCATTCCAATGTCATTAAACCATACAGTATATCCATATTTCTTTTAATAAAATAGTTTTAAATTATTTGATTTATTTGCTGTTAGGTAAAAATGATTTTCCATAAAGATTTTTGTTTTCCCCATGGCTTTGAAAACCCACTGTGGAGTGTATCAATCCATATGGGGTGTGCATTTTCCAGTTTCTGATAATTCCCCTCTTATTACCTCAAACAGAAATAACCTAGATTTATTGAATGCTAATATGTTCCAGAGACTGTTCCAAACCCATTAAATATGTTAATTTATCTCACCCTAGGAGTGATAGATAAGATTATTAAATTTTTATTTGTGGGTATGGAGAATTATCCTTATATGATTGAAATTTGCACCAGCATTCTGTGATGATGAGGTATCTTAAGGATTGTTGTTTTCATGTTAATTTTGGCCTTGGCCCTATCCTAATAAAAAAGAGTTTGTGCTGTTTAAAGCAATTCAAATTGTCCAATAGTGGCTGGGCACAGTGGTTCATGCCTGTAATATGAGCACTTTGGGAGGCTGAGGCTAGAGGATCCTTTGAGACCAGGAGTTTGAGGCTGCAGTGAGCTATGATCTTGCCATTGCACTCTAGCCTGGATGACAGAGCGAGACCCTGTCTCTAAAAAAATAATAAAAATAAGTAAATAAACAAATTGCTGAATACTGGCAAAAATTCTGGAATTGATGTATGTATAAATTAAGCCTCGTGACAATTTTTGAATTAAGATTTCTTATTAACTTTATATCTTCTGATCTTTACTAAAAAGTTAGTTGCTGTTACTCATATATCAATCATTTGGCTAGATATAAATTTAGTATATAAATACTGACATTTGGTGAATTTCTGCCTCTTTATTGCTTTGTAATGGTGCTATTTTATTTTTTAGATTTTGGGTCAAGTGGATTGGATGGGAAAGGTTGGAGACAAGTTAAACTTAATATGGTTGAAATTATGTTCTATAACTGAGGTCCACTACAGCAAAAAGTGCACATCTAACAGAAGCAAATGAATTTTACAGTACATGGCAAAAACTTTTGCTACGTAAAAGCACTAATTTGCTTGCCTACAGCAGGGTTAGTCCAGTTCTTTATTTAGGGTCAGTGGCTATATATGCCCTGCTAAGCAGAAAAGTGGCTTTCTTGCTAATTGAACCTTTTAAAAGTATCCTTAAGAGATAGTAAATGAGTGAGTGGTTTGATTGACCACTTTTGTATTTAGGTAAAAAATATTTCATAAGACTGATTTAATATAGCAAAATTCTAAGTTAAGGTTGTACATTATAACAGAGAGTATGCCAAAGAAAGTAGTGGTTTGTAACCTAAACGAATACTTTCATTCCCTTAAATTCACTAAAATGTATCATATACTTTCATTTTGATTTAAATAATTAACATCAACTATTGTTTAACTTTTAATATCCACAAACATCTTCATAAAGCCCTGAAAATTTAATTATGATATTAATGTCAAATTCTGTACTAGAACAGAGTCCAAATATGAGTTTTTGATAGTCATGCCAGATCTGAATGTCTTTCATTGATTTTAATGGTTTTATTATTATGATGAATTTATTGATATATAATTATATATATTTGTGGGGTACCTGTGATATTTTGATGCATGTATATAATGTGTAATGATCAAATCAAGGTAATTAGGATATTCATCACCTCAAACATTCATCATTTCTTTGTGTTGAGAACATTTCCAATCTCCTTTTTTAGCAATTTGGAAATATACAATAAATTATTGTTAACTATAGTCACCCTGTTGTGCTGTTGAACACTAGACCTAATCCTTCTATCTTGCTGCATGTTTGTACCCATTAACCAACCTCTCTTCATCTCCCAGTCCCTTCCCAGCTTCTGGTAACCATCATTCTACTCTCTGCCTCCATGTGATTAACGTTTTTAGGTCTTACCTGAGTGAGAATATGTGATATTTGTCTTTCTGTACCTGGCTTATTTCACTATTTCACTTAACATAATGACCACCAGTTTCATCCATGTTGCTGAGAATGACAGAATTTGATTCTTTTTATGGCTGAAGAGCCTTCTGTTGTGTACGTATACCACATTTTCTTTATCCATGCTTCTGCTGATGGACACTTACGTTGACTCCACATCTTGGCTATTATGAACAGCTCTAGAATAAACATGGGGATTCGGGTATTGCTTTGATATACTGATGTCCTTTCCTTTGGATAAATTCCTAGTAGTGAGATTGTTGGATCATATGGTAGTTCAATTTTTAGTTCTTAAAGATACCTCTATACTGTTTTCCATAATGGCTCTACTAATATGTGTTCTCACCTACAGTGTATAAGAGTTTCCTACTTCTGCAACACTCATGAATTTGAAAGGGATATTCAGAACATGGAAATGTTAAATAAGGATTTTGTATTAAGCGTTCAGTAATAGGATCTGGCACAAAGTAAGTAATAAACCAACTTACCAAGTTCTAGTTTGAGGCATTGGAAATTCTGAAGTGAACAAACAGGCAACATTTCTTGATCTCCTGAAGCTTCATTCTGGTGGAGAGAGACAGATGATAAACCAAAAAGTAAAACATATCATATGTTAAATTCTGTAAATATGATAAATAAAATAAAGCAAGAAAGAGGATATGGAGTTTTGGTGGTGGTGGAGTTCGGGATTTTGAATAGAGTGTTTAGGAATGGCCTCTGAGAATTTGCCATTTTAACAAAGACCTGAAACGGGTGAATGATTTTTGCAAATATCTGTGGGAAGAGCATTTCTGGCATGAGCAACAGCAAATGAAAATGTTCATTTGTGAAGCCTGTGCAGCATATTCCAGGAATAGCCCTCAGGTGTGTGTTAAAAACAGTCTGTGGGAGAGGTGAAGATAGATTAGATGAGAGATGATGGTGTCTCAGATTATTATGGAGAGAAGTATAGGATTTGGGAAATATTGTGGAAGAGAATACTGGAAATATTTGCTCATGAATTGGATGTGGGATGTGAGGTGTGAGAAAGAGTCAAGCATGAATAAAGTGTTTGGCTTAAGCCATCAAATATTTGAAGCTGCCACTTACTGAGATAGAAAGCTTGCAGGAGAAGATTTCTAGAGGGGTAGTAGGTGAGAAAGCTCTGATTGGCCTGTAGGACTTTGCCAGGACAGAATAAAGTTGTGAAAATAAAGATGTCTTAGGCAAAGGGGTCATTATGTGCAATGGCACTGAACCTTAAAATACTTTATTTGGGAAATGGTGAGACATTTAGTGTGGGGTAAGCATAGTATACATTAGGGGTTGACAGACGATGGCTCACGGGCAAAATTCAACCTGTTTTGTAAGGCCCATGAGCTATACTAAAGTGGGGGAAAAAAGAATAGTATTTTCTGATTTGTGCAAATATATGAAATTCCCATTTTGGTGTCCGTTGATTAGTACATAGCCATGCTCATTCATTTGCATATTGTCTGTGGCTGCTTTTGCACTAACATGGCTGAGTTATGTAGTTCAGACCTGCAAAGGTGAAAATATTTACTCCCTGGCTCTTTACAGAAAGATTTTTCTGACCCTTGGTGTACATACAGGGAGGAGTAGGAGTTAGAATGGAGTGATTTGGGGGGTGGGCACAGATTGTGAAGTACCTTGTATGTCTTTCTAAGAAGTTGGGACTCGATTATGTAGGCATTAGAAAGCCATCAGAGGTGAATATCTTTCTAAAATATCAGAAATAATGAAGAATAAAATCATAGCTCAACCAAATTTCCAGATGGAGAAATAAACACTGAGAGATCAAGTAATTTACCCAGAGATTTTTAGCACTTCAATGTGACAGCCAACACAGACTCCAGTGACTCAGCTCTTAGAATCATTGTTTTACTCTTGTTCCTCATGATCTGCTGTTGGAACTTCTCCACATAAGGAAGTTGCTCCAAAAATCTCATAGAATACTTCTGTCTGCTATAGCATGTCAGGAGAAAGAATTACTTTGATTTCGGTGTTTTAACCTAGCCCATATATTTATTTCATAATCAATAAGAGTTATTTAAGTAAAGAAACTTCATAAATTTTGAATAAAATGAAAATAAAAATTTAGAAATTATTTTAATAAATTTTGACCCTGGCCAAAGCTGAATTAGGCTGAAATTTGGAACTTCTGCCTTGTCTTTTTGGAATATTCTCATTTGACTCATTCTCCCTTTATCTCACCCTATTTCTCTTAAGCAGTGGAAAGGAAAGTATTAGCAACCGCAATACGTTCTCTCATTGTCGTGGATTCTTAAAATTAATGATTGGGGAAAGATCACTAATTCTAGATACTATTGAATGGAAGAGATATTATGGGTTGACAAATTATCCCAGGGAGTGAGGCCAAGGAGAAGCATTAGGGAAGAGTCTGTTGTTGCCGGTACTGTGATTAAAAAGTGTGGTATATAGGAAAATATTTCTGGTAGAAAGGAACGGAGAATGACATTATAATTTTACCTAATTTTGTGGTATATTAAATGTTATTTTAATCTTTATGTCGCAGCGATATAGTGTAACAAATGGCTTATTGATAGAATTATACAATGATTAGAAAATATTTAGGTTAATTTGGAGACCATAGATGATATGTATGGAAACCAGAAATAAAAAGTGAACTTGGCCTTGTTTTAGAAATAATTATGTACACAATTAAATGCCACCATCAACACATATAAATGGTTCAAGTGACTATAGATAATGGAGGAAAAAGAGTAATCAAACTTGTAAGAGAACCTCAAAAGATTTGTGAAGAAGACATATTTACAGTTAACATGCTTTGTAGAGGAAATTTCTACTGCCTGTTGAATGTTTCAAATCCTGGTAGTTGTCAGGTTGTTAGTAGACTTATTTTTCTGTATGAAATATTGCAAGACAAATAATGAAAACATACGCAAGATATATGTTTCAAGGAGTTATTGACTAAGGTCAGAGTGTTGACTAGAAAGAAAAATGTTAGCCACAGATCTACAAGTCATTTTCTCCCCCTGCTGTGGAATGCCCCTGGAAAGGAAGATCCATCAGAAACTCTTGTAAACATTCTAAAGAAAGATCTTCTGCTGTTTGCTAGTGGGAGAATCCTTATATATGAAGTACTTTAGCACATGTATCTGATCTGTCTAGGATTGCTTATGTTAAATAAACCTGGAAATGTGTGAATTTATGGGACATGGCTACCTTGAAAATATCACACATTTTATATCTGAGTATAAAATGGAGATGTTTTATGACAAAGATAGCTCCCTTTTATGTAAGCATTGCTCCTGCATGCAACACTGACAGCTCATATGTTAAATCTAGACCAGGGCAGCACTGTATGCATCACAAATGGACCTAAGAGTGACATTGGCTATCCCAGATTTTCCATCTTTCTTTCTTTCTTTCTTTCTTTTTTTTTTGATGATTTTCTTTCTCCTTGAAATTATTAGTATGATTTGATTCTGGGTAAGATCTCTGATCCTTGTGAATCTGATTTGACAATCCAACCCGTTATTTGTTTCAAGCTCTACCCCTCAATGTCCAAGATGTATTGCTATAACCTTTTAAGTTGGCATCCTAGGTTTTTCTAGATCCAAACCTTTCCTCTCTCCTCTACGCCAAAAGGAAAACTTGCCTGTCCCTTGCTCCCAGTTCTCTAGACTTTGCTCTCAACTCATAAACTGATCATTAATAATATACACTTAGTATGTCCTGGCCAGGGAAATTGATCTGAAGTCACATGTCTTAATACAGAATTACAGTGACAGGATATGTCATTTTCTGGTTGTCTTCAAATGGAGGGAACCTCTTTTTCCTTTTGAACCATCCATGTGACTTTTTAAATGCCTCTCTTGATACATTCAGTCTTGAAGTGAAATTGTTTGAACATATTGAGGGGGGAGCAAGGGCAATATACATAACCTTAACATTTGTACTCCCATAATATGCTGAAATTAAAAAAAAATACTTCTGATTTCTACAATTAGGACAGAAATGTGTCTCACTATTTTCTAAATCTCCCACAGTGTTTAGCAAGACATATATTTTCTCTAAAGGCACTCTCATGAATATTTGACAAATTAAATTGAATAGACAGATAAGGCCGTTTGGTTTTTCTCAAAGCAGGGGAGATTGTAATGATGACAGTATTAGCATAAATAAACACATTCTCTTCTAATTTATTTTCTAAGATTCCATTTTAGAAGAAGAGATGGCACATCTCTCCTCTTATATTTCCTTTATTGTGAGGAAAAAGACAAAGCATCCTGGGTTTATTTTTCTTTTTGATGGAGGTAAGAAGCAACTTTGAGGAATTTTTTTCCAATCTATCTAACAGGTTTCAGAAAATTCCTAAATTTGCTAGTTACCGAAAATATGGGGTAAAGGAGAAATGAGGGAATTAGAGAAATTAGGAAACCCATTATGTATTGCTAATTTGATGAATCAGTATCTGATGCTTAATGAAAAGTTTCTGAAAAGGCAACAATGAGGAAAATTGTTATTAGAGAAACTTGTAATTTGTTTATTCCAAAACAATATTCACATTCAGGTTCGGTTAAGATCAAAATAGTTTTGATTGGAGTTCGTTAAGCCTAACAGATGGTCAGTGTTTTCTGTTGAGGGAACTATAGTTTACCAATGAGGATTATGATGAGTATTTAGATACTTGGAAGCTCTGAGGGCACCTCCTTTCACAACCATCCCTACTTTCACCATCCATTCGTGTGCAAGAAGCTAAGTCCCTGCCCACTGCTTGAGGACCAATGGATGTGGGAAGTTCAGAGGTTGGGACCTTTGTGAGTTTAGGTTTTCACATAAAATCCTCCGAGGAAACAGGGAGGACAGGGCAGGCTCAGATAGTTTTTTTTCAGATCCTTGTGATAAAACCTCCTTAAATCTGATCAGACCAAGCAAGCAGCACTAGTTTCCTCTCCTGTCTCATGCTGGATGCTTTGTACTTTCTTGCTTTCAGCTTTATCCTGCAATTAGGCATGGGTTGGGGATCTTTTGGTATTTTATCTATTCATACAAGTAGATAGACAAGTGTGAGAGAGGGGGCTTGTGGTGGGTTGGGGGAAGGAAATAATTATGCCAATTATGGATCTTCTTCACTCTCTCACCTAAAACTCTTAATAAAACTCTACAAGTGTAAAACAACTTTGTCAGGAAAATAATTTATCATATGTAGCCTTACGTATCTGGAATGAAAAACTTTTCCCATTTTTCCCTAAGAACTTAATCTTTATGAAATAGGTATTGTACATCTTCATTAAATAGGGATATGGGTGACTACTATAGTTTAAATCAACTATCTTCTCACTGGCTATTTCCCATTAGCCGCAAAGAAGATTGTCAGTATTTTCTCCATTTGGATATGATATCAATGTTATTTATTAAATATATATTTTTTTGAGTCCCAGAAAAAATTTTGTAATGTGTTGATTTCTTTTGCCGACATATCAGATCAGGATATTTTCCTTTCTTTAGAAAATGATTTTTTGTTGGGATTATTTCTGGGAGGCTAATCAAAGTTTAATATGACATGCTAGTTTTTATTCTGGCATTTGGTTTTTCAATACTCTTGTTTTATACTCAAAAAGCCTTAAAATTGGTCTCAGAGTAGTGTTGTGATAAAAAATCCTATAACCAAAAAATAATTTCATAAAAACTCAAGTTTTTTCCTTGTATTTCTCAAATACCATGAAAAACAATAAAAATTTTATTCATGCCAGTAATAACTCTTATATTTTCTTTCACTTTTTTCATGCAAAACGATTGCTTCTGACCAAGATAGCCTCAGTGTTTCCTTCAGTTTGACCAAACCTTTGAATAAACTTCTTCCAACCTCTAGGCCACTGACCTCCCTTTCTCTTTACTTTAGAAAACTTGTAATTATAAATTCTTTCTCCGTTCCTTTGATGTAAATCTTTATAAAAGCCTCTTGCTAGTCTTACAATCCTGTACTGCCTTTCACAAAGACCTAGAGCCTTCTCTTTGATTATCCTCAAGGAAGATAGCACTCATCTCCCAGTTTCTGTTGGAGAGTAGGAGTCTGCCTTCGGTGGCCATCTTGCTTAGAGTTGTAAACCTACCTCCTATCGTGAAGGTATGGGCATGTTTACTTTTTCTTTGAGTAAAGCCAATTAGCAAACACAGATGGTCTAAGATCCTTCCATCACAGCGTTTAAAAACTTCCCAGCTTTTTGTTTCAGCAGAGTTGAGTTCACACTGAGTTCAGGCCTTTCTCTCATATTGCAATATTCTTTTTTTTTTTAGATGTTATTTTTAGTTGACAAATAATAATTGTATTATGTTTATGGAGTAAAAGGAGTTATTTCCAATACATGTATACATTGTGGAATGATCAAATTTGATTAATTAGTATATCCATCACTTCAAATATTTATCACTTCTTTGTGGTGAGAACATCTAAAATCCTCACTTTTAGTTATTTTGAAATATAAAATAGATTGTTACTAACTATAGTCACCTTGCTGTGCAATAGAACATCAGAACTTATCCCTCCTATCTGTGACTTTGTACCTATCGACCAACATCTCCTGTTTACCCATCCACCCTCACCCCAAACCCACATCCTCTGGTAACCACTACTCTCTACCTCTGTGAGTTCAACATTTTTAGATTCCACATATAAGCGAGATTATATGGTATTTATTTCTCTGTACCTGGTTTATTTCCCTTAACAAAATGTCCTCTAGCTTTATCCGTGTTTTTGCAGATGACAGAATCTCCTGGTTTTTTTTTTTTTTTTGACAGAGTCTCACTCTGTTGCCCGGGCTAGAATGCTGTGGCATCAGCCTAACTCACAGCAACCTCAAACTCCTGGCCTCAAGCAATACTTCTACCTCAGCCTCTCAAATTGGTGGGACTACAGGCATGTGCCACCATGCCCGGCTACTTTTTTCTATATATTTTTAGTTGTCCAATTAATTTCTTTCTACTTTTTAGTAGAGACGGGTCTCACTCTTGCTCAGGCTGATTTTGAACTCCTGACCTCGAGTGATCCTCCCGCCTCGGCCTCCCAGAGTGCTAGGATTACAGGTATGAGCCACTGTGCCCGGCCCGTTTTTTTTTTTTTAAGGCTAAATAGTATTCCATTGTATATATGAGATTTTAAAATTTATTCATCCACTGATGGACACTTAGGTGTTTCCATACCTTGGCTATTGTGATTAATGCTGCAATGAACATGGGAGAGCAGGCATCCCTTGAACATACTGATTTCATTTTCTTTGGGTTGCCTGCATAGTGGTGGGGTTGCTGGATGATATGGTAATTCTTTTTTTAGTTTTTTTAGGAGCCTCCATACTAGTTTCCAAAATATCTGTACTGCAGTTATCTTGCAATACACTTTTCCTTGCCTATTTAACTTTGTCCGGTGGAATTTTTGCTTCGATATTTCCATTATTTACTCTCTCCAAATTCTCCTAAATTCCCTGAAAACCTTTTCCCTAGCTGCAGATTTCTACCTCCTCTTGCTATTTTTTTTTTTTTTTTTTTAACTAAAAAGCCCCTTAAGAACCATTCTGGATCATCCACATAGACCAGGATGGAAAAGACAGAATGGGATAATCTAGAATTTTCTTTAGTGGGCAAGGGAGTGAAGGCCTGGAAACACTGAAGCATTAATAATTAACTTTTGCCTTCATATATGTTGTAATACTGTCAACATGATAAAACTCTTCTGATGGGATTGCTTCATATATTAATACACACTTGAAGGAAGGATCATTTTCCAATAATCTTCCAGAGCTTAATAGTTGGTGACGCCAAGAACTTACTGTTTTCCTTGTCTGTAGTCTCACTAAATCAGTCTCTTCTTAAAAAAAGCAAAACAAAACAACAGAATTATTTAAATGATGCTTTCATAAGCTTCTAGATCAGAAGTTTTCAATGGTTCTATTACAACCACATTTTTCTGCATGATTTTTAAGCCCTTCTCTACATTCTGGCTACATTGCTAGCTCTAAAATTCATTTTCTTCAGACTTGTTTCTTTATGGTTTCATGAACGTGCCTTATAAGTTCATTCCTCCACATTTTTAATAATAGTGTTCTTTTGTCCTGGAATCCCATCTCCTCTCCTGCTTATTTCCAATGACTTCAAGGAAAATGCAGGTGCTAGAAGCTTCTTGAAATCTTCCCTGGCAACCTTAGTACTCTTTGAACCCTTTCTTCAAGTACTTAGACATTTACATGAAGTTATGTAAAATATTTTATTTAATTAGTTCATTGTTTTGTTTATTGCAAATAATTTTGATTATAAGAGTGAGTTTTCCAGATAATGAAAGCACTGAAACTTCTTCATTTTATATAATTTTGCATGAAATATTTCTGTCAAGTATTTCAAGCATCTCTGCCTTATTAAATAAAGAACACAGAACATAAACACTATTGATTTGGAATCATTATGAATATCAATTGTTATATGATGCTGTGATACAGTATAGTTGTTTCTCAGTATTCATGGGGGATTGGTTCCAGGACCCCTCTTGGATACCAAAATCTGAGGTTTGCTCAAGTCTCTTGTAGAATGTGGCATAGTATTTGCTTATAACTTAGATATATACTCCTATATACTTTAAAAATCATCTCTAGATTACTTATAATACCTAGTACAATGTGAATGCTATGTAAATAGTTATATATTTGTAAAAATTTGTATACTTTTATTATTGTTATTTTTTGTTTTTGTTTCGTAAATATTTTGACTTGTGATTGGTTTAATCCACAGATGTGGAACCCATGAATATAGAGGCCCGACTGTGTATAACAAGATATACACAGGTATGTGTACACAAGGTATGTAAAGCTCTTTGCTGTATGCAGACATTCTTCTGAGTTCACATTTTCTTCAGTTTCTTTTCTTGGTAATAGGCATTCAGGTGTCACCTTTTCCTTCATGACCCATATTTCTGCCTCTATCATAAATTGTATTTTTTAATCTATTTATCTTTTTGGTTGGAGTGGACCCTCCTGATTGGTAGCAAGTCTGCTGCAGAGCAATCAAGGCAGCACACCATCTTAATTTCTAGGGGCTTGAGCCTCCATACATGTCGGGAGAATTGTTTCTAGCATTTCCTAACCCTGGAGTATCCTTATGTGCAATTGTGATAACCATAAAGAACAGTTGGATGCAAGAATATTTAGTTTATTGACATCAACCAACTTGTATATTTTTGAGAACTTTGTTCTACTTTCCTGATCCTCCAGTTGGATCTGGAGTTACTGTAAATTTACTATTGTTTTGTAATATTTCATGTCTTTCTTTCTTCAGTGTGACTGGAAAATAAAATATCTTTTGAACACTTACCATACAAGAGGTACATTCTAGGTGGAATATAATGTTTCATATCTGCCTACTATTGTAGAAAGATTCTCATATATTACCAATTTAAGCCTCATAATCAGACTACAAAGTGATTTCTGAGACACTCATTTTACAGATCAATAAAAGAAAACTTAGAGGAAGTTAAGCTGCTGGTAAGTGGGTTTCAAACTCAAGTCTTCTGACCTCTAACTCCAGTGTAACCTTCACTACTACTTAACCCTCTGAGTGAGTCACTGTACTAGATGTCTAAAAGCTTGTTGCCTACTCAGAATGAATACAATGAGCTTGAAAATACTACATAATTAGAACGTGATAAGTGCTCTGTGGTAGTCTAGCAGTGTGGTGAAAATTCAAAGGGTGTGGTGTGTGTGTGTATGTGTCTCTGAGTCTTCGCCCAAATCAAAACGAGAAGATCATTGACGTTTGTAAGAAAGATGTATCCTGTGAAATAGGTCTTGGTATGTTATTGTTTGGAAAATAAAGATGGGATGGAATAAGATGGCAAACAAAGCCACGGGTTGGGAAACAAAGAGTTCTGTGTGGTTTGACTGATACAAAGTGCACATAGAGGATTTGTGGGGGATAAATGGGGATTCGTGGTCTATGTCAAGGAGGGCCTTGAATACTATGCTGAAGATTGTGTCCTTAAAATGGGTTTCCATTTATGGGGGACTTGGTTTGCTTGTGAGATGTGAGTTAGAGATAATGTTATAATAAATTCATTTTTTCCCTTTGGTTGAGGAAATGTTGGGATCGACATGTAAGCTTTTTGAATAAAAGGCAGATATTGATTAAATTGCTTTTGATTATGATGTTCAAAGGCAGCATTTGTTTATATGCCCTTGTGTGGAGAGTTTGAAATGTCTTGATATTTGTGTGATCCAAAGCTCTTGCATCCACTCCAGATATACATTCTTTGAAATAGTCACTGGAGAAGAGTTCAGTCATACTATAAAGAACCCCCCCCACTGGGATTTTAATTAAAGATAATGCATTTATGCACGAAAAGAACATTATTAGAAATTATTAATAATACAACATAAACTTTATAGGGAAAATTTTATAATTTTCAGTAACCTGTCTTTAATGTGGATGAAGTTTTTACTATTTTCACTTTCTTTTTTTACATGAGGCTTTGGTAAAAACTCTTTTCTTTTTCTAAACAGTGATTGTGTTGACCAACTGATTACTTTAAAATCTTGTCTCTTTAATATAAGTCATTAAAATCAGCTGCTCTGATTGGCTGCTCTGTTGATCAGTTAACACAGGTAAAATGAACTCTTTATCCCTTATAAGAAAAAAATCTATAATATCTAAAATATAACCAAGCCTTCTTTTTCTTCTCCATTTCAATGGGTACTCTTGGTTTTTGTCTTTGCCTTATCTTCCCATAAAACTCAGGATTAAGCAATTTCTAGCAAAGAAGCAAAAGAAAAATCACCCTATTTGTCAAAGAAATCAAGTGAAAACTGGGAATAAGATGAAGTGTAGGTCCAGGATACTGGGGAAGAACCAATTTGGGATTGCAAAAAACAGCCAATGTGATACTAAACATTTTTGTGCTTATATTGAGTTCAAGCTGAAAAGATACCCTCAAAATATTTAGGTATAGTTTTTTTTAAAAAGAAGACTATCAGATACTGAAGACTTTATACTTATTTTCATGCATTGAATAAAAAAAATTAGAAATATGTAAGTGGGCCCTGTTGAACTCAAAATAAAATCTGAAACATTTTATTTCATAATCAAGTTTCCCAATTGGAATAAACCTTTTGAAGAGCAAATATTCCTTTTGAATGTGATTGGATCTAGTTCTATTGATGTCTACTATTTCTAGTCTTTAATGGTACTTAAATTTCTATAAATCATTTTGAATTTTGAGCCATGGCTTTTAGTTTTTCTACAAGCTTAAATCAGAAAATGTACCATATGCCTGTATAGTGCCGTCTATCCCTATTTAAGAAGATTTATGGAAAAGCTATTATATCTTACCATTATAGCCAGAAGCACCATGTTTGCACTACTTACAAACAAGAAATTATATCCATATCATGATATAAATTCTTAATATAATTTTATTAGTTTGTTACTTTCCAAAATATAGTTTTTCTTGAAAGTAAAGAATTTTTACCTTAATTTTTGTATCTTTTATAAGTATTCAGTAAAATATGTATCTGCATTTAAATATCTCTCTAGTTTGTTGCAAAGATCATAAAATGACATTACTGAATTTTACATGCCATCTATTCAATGATGATCTCAAACTTGTATACCCAAACTGAATTACTTTTCTGAGCTCCAGATTCATACATCCAAATTTCTTATTTGATGTCTTTACTAGAAGGTCTAATAGGCATTTTAAATGTCTAATAGGTATTTTAAACTTAATGTTTCCAAATAGAAGTAGAGACTCTCTAGTCTCTCCCACCTCAATCCCAAATCTAATTTCTTCCAAGCCCCTATATCTCAATAAATTATACCAATTGCTTAATCAAAAAAGAAAAAAAAACGAAATGCTGAAGTGATCCTTAACTCTTCTCTTTTTTTTTTGTTCCAAATGGATCAATCTATAATTTAAATTGAAAATAGTTAATATTTTAACAACATTTAGTTTCTTTTTTTTTTTTCTTTTTTATTGGGGGAAAACTACAAAGCATTTACAGTATAATGTTTACAGTCACAATTTATAGTGAGCTGATCTCCCAAAATATATTACCACTCAAGTTGACCTATCTTGTTACATTCAAAAATC
>CAUYRT010025184.1:0-22207 GCA_963574885.1 Lepilemur ruficaudatus | reverse complement strand
AACAAAAGACACTCTATAAAAAAGACACCTGCACTCGAATGTTTATAGCAGCACAATTCACAATTGCAAAGTTGTGGAAACAACCCAAGTGCCCATCAATATATGAGTGGATTAATAAAATGTGGTATATGTATACCATGGCGTACTATTCAGCTATAAGAAACAATGGTGATATAACACCTCTTGTATTTTTCTGGATAGAGCTGCAACCCATTCTACTAAGTGAAATATCCCAAAAATGGATAAACAACCACCACATGTACTCACCAGCAAATTGGTTTCACTGATCAACACCTATCTAAGTGGACATATAGGAACAACATTTATTGGGTGTGGGGCAGACGGGAGGGGGAGGAGTGGATGGGTATATACATGCATAATGAGTGCGATGCGCACTGTCTGTGGGATGGTCACGCTTGAAGCTCTGACTTGAGGGAGGGGCAAAGGCAATATACGTAACCTTAATATTTGTATCCCCATAACATGCTGAAATAATAATAAAAAGAGCACCAGGTGATTCTCAAGTGCATCCAGGTCTGGAACTCTGATTTAGCTGCAGTAGACCCATGTTCTGAATGTGTAGTCCTTAGACAAGTAGCATCACCATCTCCTGGGAATTTGTTAGAAATGAAAATTTGAGGGACCCATCCCAAACCTCCTGAATCAATCGGTACCCAGGAATGGAGTCCAGGTGAATCTCATATGAACTAATGTTTGAAAACCACTGAAGTAGATACTCTCTAGTCTTGTCTTTAAAAATATACTAATAAGGTCACCATAAGCATTATTTTGTTAAAGGCACATGTAGTTTAAGATGAGTATCACATTTTAGGTCTAGGGTTGCAAGGCTAACATTTTAGAAGTGGTCTAACTTCTCCCAGGAAATGTACACTGATTTAGAAAGCCTTGACAGAGAAAATGTCCCTGCCTGACACAGGGCTCTTTCTTGTCATGGACAACCATGAACAGAATACGCATAGGATCAAACGTTTCCCCCCAAATATGCCTCTTTACTGTGATATCATAAATATTTATGTGCTACTAATTATTAAAATGTGAAAAATTACTGTGAAGAAAGGGACTTCATCTAACCCCAGGCTTTTCTTATTATTCTCAAAGCCGAGCCATTAACTTTCCCTAACTTATGCTTCAGGTGTTGAAAAGCTAATTCACAGCTCCCCAGCTGCCTACTTGTGGGGACAGCTTTCTTCTGCTACAGGCAGTAATTGCTTTACTGCTATCCTAAATTGCCCTAGAGAAAAAAGCAAAGCTTTGCTTCCTTTATCCTGTGGATTTAAAGTACTGCCTATACTTGCTTTGTATAGAAGAGAACTTCTTCTCCTACAGATATTTTTGTTCCAATCCACACAACTCCTTCCAGTTGAGACATGAAAAACAAGATTATGTAGGCGACAAATCAGGGCTTGGGGGACAGGGTTGGGAGAGTGACAGAAGCTGCCTTCACTACCCCAAGTTAGTAGAGCTTAGCTTGATAGATGTGTAGATAAAAATTCAAATTGAATTGGCTGGATCAATCAAAAATGTGTAAAATGGATAAGAAACATTTGATTTGGTCAAATAGGCCAGACTTTAAACCAGAAAATTTAATTATAATCTCTTTTTCCCAGAATGAGCCATTCTGTGGTTAAAACTAGGCACATAGTAGGATTAATAAATAACATTTCACTAGTTCTTCTCTGATGTACCACCATTGGTGTCAAATTAGACTCACAAATATTAACACACATGAAGCTTTGCTATTAATTTCAGGGGTACAATCAGGAGGCACTGAGGAAAACAGGGAGAGGCCTGGGACATTGAGGATAAGTGGACAGGTCCTCTCCACATCAAACACGTAGCTCTGACTCCGAATAACAAGTGAGGTCTAGGTCTCCAAGTGAGGTTTGTGGGGTAACCTCATGCCCCGAGAGCATTCTGGTTATGAACACTCCATTTTACATCGTAGTGTGGCAGAGCTTATGTGACATTCTCCAGGGAGCCATGCTTTACAAATCCAGAGATTCCAGGTTTATTTATGATAGGTAAAACTTTAGCCAGGGCCTTCCTTTTAAGGACATTCTGAAGCCAATGTCTCTTCCTCATACCATATATTAATAGTCTATATGCCTGGTGATTCAGTGGACAAGGAAATTAGACTAGGCGACATGCCTTCTCTTCTTTCCTCTGAGGACGTGCCCCAGTAAAAGGAGTAAATAGATACAAGGCCAGTTGCTCTAGCTCCCTTCTTCACAAGGCCACATCCCTACTAGAGATTTTGCAGTTAGTGATGCCTGAGGCTTACAGGTTTTGTTGCCCATATGAAGGTGAGCCTGTCACTGCCGTTCTAGGGCAGTGATGAACTAGTTCACCCTATTGTCTTTGTCAGCCTGGGTCACTACGTTTACTCAGTGATCACCTAGTAGTTCAAGCCCCAAGATCTATCTACCACACTGCATTCAAATCTTCTTTCTAAATTGCAAATGTGATCATGCCCTTTCCATGATTACGAACTTTTAATGGTTCCCCAGTGCTGTCAGTGTAAAAACCTAAACATCTTATTCTGTATGCCATATTTTGGAGTCTGCTCGTATGTCCTTGTCCTACTTCACGTTTTTGTACCCACCCAAATAACTGAGCTTTAGGTCCACTCTCCCTTATTTTCATGATTTGGTGCCATTGCAATGGCTGCTGCCCTGCAGGGGATGGTCTTTTCTCTCTCTCCTATCTGGGCTAGGCCTTTCTCCTCCAGCATGGTTTGGCTCAGTTATCACCTTCTCTGAAACTATTTTCTGGCACAAGTACTCTACAGTAGATATTCTTGTAGCAAAGAGAGCAAAATGACATATACTGAGTAGGATGTGTCTATCCTCTCGCCTGTCTCTCTTACTACCCTTTCACCAGGCATTCTATATTTTATTTGGTAGAAATTTCAGTGCCTGGCATGGAGAAGGGGGTGCAATGAAGAGCATAGATGGGGGTTTTCCCATGAAGGAATGGTATGTTGTCTCTTTCCTGAAGAGTGAAGGGAGAGATGTGGCTCTAGGTTTCTGTTTGGGAATTGGGAAGGAAAGTTGAGGTGGCTCAGGGCTGAATTGATGCTGAGGTAGCTGGGCTATTTGTTGACAGTGAGTACTGGAATAAGGACTTGGAGAGAAAGTTTAGAGAATGCACTGAGAATGGGATGAGCTGCTGACTGGAGTTCATAAAGGATTTAGGAGAAGCAGGATACCCCAGGGCAGATTGCAGGTGGTACCTTTGTGAAGCAATGGGGGAGTTAGGTGAATTTCTGTGGTGATATTTGGTTGAACTTGTGTAGACATAGCTGGCAGATACTAGGAGTGAAGCAGGGTAGGGATCTGCGGAGCTTGCGTAGTGGAAGGAGAAAGGGCTGAAGGCATTAGGGAGGTGGGTAAGGGAATGGTTGAAATCATAGCCTAGGGAGTGTAGCCTGGTGAAAGAAGAACTGGATAGGAGGCCACTAGAAAGCTTATATATTAATAAATCGTGAGAAAAGCCCAGAGTCACTTTACATTCTAGGTGTTTACTGTGGTAAAACAAAATAAACTTTCATTGCCAACAGGAATCATAAGATGCCCCAACATGGAAACTGTGTCATCCACATCTATATGCACAGATCTACTTTGAATATTATGAAAATGTTCAAGGCAAAAGAAGAATAACAAGACTTTCATTCCATGGGTGGGAGTATAGGAGGAGCTGTAACTAAAATTAGTTCTCACTAAGAAAATTGTTAACATCCTTAAAATCTAGTTGTTCTTTTAGCTATCTGGGTATTACCAAGAACAGAGAGAAAAGAAAATGATAAAGCTCTCTCCTGTTCAGAATTACTTTCTTTGGTTTCAAATATTGTCAGTTCTCTTGTCTCTTGTACTAATTGTTATTGTAGACAAGGACTCTGGCTGATAAGTTGCTTGCCCAACATACTGTAGCAAAAGATTTAAAGGTAATTGGATCAAAACTTTCACAGGAAAAACACCAAGATGAAACATCTCTCTGGTAGGCCTATCCCCAGGAGGAAGACCGGGATTAAGTGAGCCACAAATAGTACACGATGACCTCACCAAATGTTGCATTACTGATTCTGACTAAGACAGTTATATAATAAGAAGAAGCTGCTTTACTTGTGATAAAAGGAAAAAAGAACTGTTCACACTCTCCTATCTCATATGCCAGACTTAATCTGAAAGTTGTTTTGATCCTCATAAATAGGGTTGATTTTAATCTGGTAATTGGGGCTTTTTTAGGATCCTTGTAGGCCTTAGGTGTTCTTACTTTTGGAGACCCCTGTCCATATTATAATAAATCAGTTAAAATGTGTAGGAAGGTCACAGATTAAATTCCATTTGCATATTTATTTCTGTAAGAATTATTATACTTGTTTGGTTAACATGTTATATTTTTCATTATTTAATCAAAATAAATTTGTTTTTCAGTGTTTTATTATATTGTAACTAGTAATATTTTTCCATGTCCCAAACATTTTGTTGGACCTTACATTGTTCATAAATCCTGGACATTGTGCCTGAGGATAACAATGGGTGAAGTGGCCTGATCATAGGGTGAGAAGTTTGAATCCTTGAGAAGACACTGTAAGATGAAGTCATGGCCCCTAAAAATGAGTTCAAGTCCAAACTTGCATCTAATCCCCGTGACCCAGACAAGACCTTTTGTCTCTACCTCCGTCTCATTCATCAGTGCCACCAACACTGCTGTTTTTCTCTGTGTTTGGTAAATAATCAGGCAAATACAATAAAGTGTTAACTTTTATGAAAGACATAATAGGTTGCTATGGGAACAAATAGAAGGAGCAGGAAGTTCAATGAAGTAATTTTTTTCCCTTTACAAAAATATAGATAATACACATGCTGCCTTTTTTTTTTTTTTTTTTTTTTTTACTGGCTTCCTGTGGGGGATCAAATAAGATTATGTTACATCAGAAAATTTTCCTTCAGACTTTATGATACAGTGGAAACAACACACGATTGGAGTCAGAAGACCTGGTTTTAAATTCCAAATGATCCTCTGAATGATCTTGTACAATTGCTTAGCCAATCTGGACTTCAATCTCTGTCTCTACATCTCTAAAAGGAGGATGTGCTGGGTTGAATAGTTTCAAAATTCATATCTGTCCAGAATCTGTGGGTGTATTTTATTGAGAAATAGGGTCTTCGCAGATGTCATCAAATTAAGACGAGATCATACTGGATTAGAGTAGACGTTCTTCCTGTAACTAGCATCCTTCTAAGAAGACAGAAATTTGGACACAGGCATATAGGGGAGACTGGCATGTGACGGTGGAGGTTGCGAGTAGAATAATGCATCTACAGGCCAAAGAGAGCCAAGGAATGCTGGCAACCACCAGAAACTAGGAGAAGCAAGGGAGGATTTTTCCCTTGAGACTTTGGAGGAAGCACAGCCCAGCCTACATCTTGACTTTGAACCTCTAGCCTCCAGAACCACAAGGGAATAAATTTCTGTTATTTTAGGCTACCCAATTTGTGAAGATTTCTTATGGCCGTCCTAGGAAACTAATACAGGGGGTTAATAATAGAACTTACTTCAGAGTGGTGTGATATCAGGTCTAGTGAGGTCTTATCTGGTAGAGTGGGAATGAACAAAGGCGCCAGAATCCAGAGTTTCTGGGAGATTCATTATGAAGCAACCATACACATTCTACGCCTCTGCCTGCCTTGTTCACCACATGTCATCCTCCTCATTGGCAGTTTTCCTCTACTATCCTCCAATCACCATGCTATTTATAGACACATGAGTTATAGCTGTCTTTCTGACTTAGTATGGCATAGCCTAAGAACCAATGGTTTGAGTTTTTTAACTGGTTTCCAAAGTCTTTGCCTCATTTAAATGCATTTTCTCGAGTGGCCAGGATAGGGACCCTAGATGAGATCAGAAAGATGAAAGTACTGGGAATATTGTAAATCCCTTTGTAAGTGTCAGTTATTTGGATAAAAAGTTACTTAAAAACAAAGTAGAAAAAGGAAGTAATATGTACCACATACATTCAAGCAGAGACACAGTGGAGAAGGCACTTGCTTGGATTTTGGTCACAATGCTGCAACTGGCTAACCATGGCCATGTCAAGTGAGAGCTGGTGTCTGAGCATCCAGAGCTATAAAATGAAGAGAAAGAGGTGAGATATATGGAGGTCACCTCTAGCTGCAATATCGCCTAAACTCTGTTTGAGCTGAATTTTGTGAAGTATGGTTTCTATGGGTGTCCACAGACTCTTTTAAATGTTCTATTTCCTTAATCTAAAATGAGCTTTTAAGGTAATTTAGAAAAGTGATTAAAAAACAGAACTTTGAAGTTACAAAATCCAGGGCTTGAATCCAAGCTTCTTCATTTACAATTGTATGATGCTGGTAAGTGTGACAGTTCTAAATCATGGCCTCCAAATCCTTTGACACTTCTCTCATCAAGTGGTGGGTTCTTTTTCTCCTTTGTCTAAATCTGGGCTCTGTGACCGATAGAATACCATGCAGGCCTTAAAAACTGGCAGCTTTCACTTTTTGTTTCTTGGGATGCTCACTCTTGGTACCCAGCTGCCACAATCTGAGAAAGTCAAGCCACCTGTGAAGAAGTCACCTGTAGATGTTCCTTCCAAGAGCCCCAGAGGACCCAAATGACAGCCAGCCTCAGCCATAAGACATGTGGATGTGTGGCCTCAGATGATTCTAGTCCCCAGCCATCACGTGCCCCAACCTTTGAGTCACCCTAGCTGACACCACTTAGAGCAAAGGAGGGCTGTCTCCAACAAGTACTGTCCAAATGACAGATTTTTGAGCAAACTAAATAATTGTGTTTTAAACTACTGAGTTTAAGGTGGTTTTTTTACAGAGAAATATATAACTGGAATGGTAAGTGACTTCTTTAAGCTTCAGTTTCTTCATCTGTAAAATGAAAAAAAAATGGTAACTTTTCCACGGTGTTATGAAGATTAAATAAAATAATGCATTCAAAGCACAGAAGATCTAACACCTTTTTAGACTCCATTGATATCAGCTGCTATTGTTATACTTGATATTTTAATTATTTTTGAGTGGAATCATGGACTTTCAAAAGTCTTATAATCCTTCATGACTCAAGTAGTCCCAAGACAAGAAAAGTGAATGTGATAGCAATGAGCAGAGAAAATTGATGGTAGCTAAGCCACACATCCTATCCTTCTCTTCTTTTCTTTTTGCGTTTAGTAGAATCTAAGAAGGCACTAAAGTCTCCAATATCTGTGGAGAGATGAGTTTGCTCATTATTTATCAATCTCACTGGCCCATGAAAGTGTCAGGCCTAGACTATAGGGAACTGAGAGTGAATCAGGGAGCTCATTACACTGATCAAATGGGCTTCGTAAAGAATTCACTGTGGTATGGTCAGATTTCCTGGAATGGTACTTTCCTGAAAAATATGTCTGATTCTATGTTTCCTGAGGCCCACAGCTAGAAAGCAGTCCTGGAAAGGAGATGAACCTGGGTGGTCAGTCTAGCTCCAGAGCCAGCACTTCAACCAGTACGCTGGAGCTGTGGAAGTCAAATATCTCTTAGCTATAGTTTTGTGTGCCAGGTGTTTCAAGATGATGCATCCCATTAAGGAACTAAAATAGAGAACCATAGAGGAGATTATTTCAAAATGGAATGAAGAGCCCATGAAGCAGTACTGCCACTTAATCTAAAAGTGTAAATTGTCCTCGTGAGGCAGGTGAGTCCTGAATGATGATTTCTATAAACTTACAGTACGAAATGGGTGTATCCTCTGGCTGGGGAGTCAAGGAAAGGGCCACCCTGTCAGAAAAGGCTCATTAGGATCTGGATCAGGACTCCATACCCTAAGTTCTCTATAACTCGAAGAGAATGGATATATGTGAGGGATAACCAGTTTGAACTTTGAATGGAATCTTAACTGCTATGGGTTCCTTATTTGCTGTCCTCTGTTTTCCCATAGGAAAACTCTTCAAATCACAAGGCAGAGGATAAGGAAGCTGAGGAGAATTGGGACAGCTCCCATCCCAGCTAGGAGAGAGGAAGAACTCTAAAAAGTGCCCTAAATTATTAATACATTATAGAATTATTTTTCCCTGTGATATTAGGTCTACCCCCTATCCTGGCCACCGGCATCTCCCATACTTACAGGAGCACCAGGGCCATTTACCATTAATTGTTATTTCATCTGCATAGATAATGGAACAGTTGCCACCGTAAAAGTAAAGGAACAGATTTTTTAAATTGCTGCATGAAGGAGCTCTTCTATATCAGTGCCATTAAATTAAATTCCTGCTCTGGATAATGCATAAAAATGGCTTGTGAATTTTTCTTTCCTTGGGTGACTCATTTTGTTTGAACTCCAAAGCAATTCCTCAGAAATGGAAAGAGGCTATTTAAAAATGAGCTGTAGGATTGTCATTAAAAAATCATTTTTTAAAGTGAGAAGATCTTTTCTACCAGCACCAAATGATAGAAGAGAAATTTGAGAATCCTAAACTCAGTTCTCAAAGGTATCACGTTTGAAAAGGAAGTTTAAGAAATATTAAGTAGCCTTCTAAAAAACAATTTGGAGGAAGTAGAGAAATAAGAATAAAATCTTGATTTTTTTAAAGTGAAAAACTATATATATCTTTTCTTATATGAAGAGAAGAGTTTCTTGGTACCTCTGTCTTATATCCCACTTAAAACATTATTAGCATTCCACAGCAAAATGAAATACCTTTTCTTTTAAAAAAAAAAAACTTAGTGTAAGCTATGGTTGCTCTATCTTCAGTGGAAAATATTATAATATTTTGATCTTTTTTATTAGGTTTTAAGGTCTTTCAGATGTTTTGACAGCAGAATACAAAGTTAAAGGTCACTAATAGAATTCAAATTGTGCAGCTTTTCTTAGTACAAATCTATTTTCTTTTTCTTTGGAAATATCATTTAGAAAATGCCCCTGGAGGGAATGTCTTGGGCCATTAGAGAGGACTTCCAGTTCTAGGCTTTATCCCATAGATTCCTCCCAGAGCCCGCCTTTCTTCTGCTCCATCCCCTGTACACATCTTTGACTCCCCCCCACACTCCTGGACAGACTTGCTCACGAAATTGTTCCATAAAGCCCTAAACATTTTATTGATTTAAATTTTATTAACTTAATTTATTTAAATTGAAATATATTTGTAAGGAGTGAGATTTGAGGTAAATGGCTTTCCGATTTTTAAAAAAACTTGTTTTCAGTTGCATTCAAAGTTGAAAGAATCTTTTCTGGAATTGTCACTAGGAGAAGCAGATGAGATGAGAGCAGATTTGGGAGATGTAGGAGGAAGGTGCAGAGTCACTCACTGTCTGCCTCACATCACACAGGTCCAGAGGGGCGACTGCTAGCTCGATTAAATCCTAGGGTTGTTGAGGTATCCGGTCTGCAGATATTAAAGTAAAATTGACTTAAATCTGTTTGTTTGTGGTAGAAATCTTTCTTTCCAATCATTCTGGAAATTCTGGAGGAGGTGAGGTGTTTACATTTTCTTCTTAGTCACCCATAGCTTCAAAAGCCTATTTCCTCTGAATCAGTTCAATTCATAGATCATCCCACCTTCACTTACCAGCTGTTCATGTTCTACCTGTTGTAACCTTGACTAGCTTCTCAGACCCATTTCTTTTATTTCCACACATGTAACAACACAAAAGGCTTGGTGTGGGTGGTGTTATAACACAATAATGTGAACAGCTTCAGAATGAATATTGGATATCTCAGTTTTTAAAAAATATATTTGTTTTTTCTACCAACTTAGATACTGGCTTTCCTCCAGTCTTCTGTTTTTCTCTTCTCCCACATCCCCGATTTCTCCTTCATCTCAGCACCTCATTTCTTTGAAGAATAGTTTAGTTGTATTCCTACCTATTTTTTTAGGCCTCACATTTCTTTCTCAAACATGAAACCATAAACATTATTTTCTGAGATTTAATTCTGATGCCGGCTTGTAAAATAATACCCTTTTCAGCTTACAAAATTATTTCTCTCTTAGCACAAGTGATGCATCAGAAAAAAATGTTTTAAGCATACAGTGGGAAGGAGAAAGATATGAGGTCCTTAGTAGAATGGAGTGTGTCAAAGGTAAAGGGAAGACATATAGGAGGAAGGGATGCTGGAAGGGGCTGCAGTGGCCGTGGAAACACACATGCCATGTGGCATGATGTGGCTTAGATTTGTCCCTGCTCCCTACAACCACTCTCCATTTCCTACATCTCCATCTACCCAAGTTCCTGATTACAAGCTTTTTTGAACAAGAATTTTGACATTACACATTTTGTTGCTGTCTCCAGATTTCCAAATGTTGCCTTTTAGAGTTATTTTTAGCATCCTCTCTTTGCCGGCTAATAATACTTTCTCTCTGCAGATTTTTGCATTAATCACTTAGGATCATAACCTCCCGTGAATTGTTTATTATTAAATCTCTTTTCCAGCAGGTGATATTAGAATAAACAGAATTTAATAAGTTGCATAGAGTCATAAACTGTGTCCTTAGAATCAGGGGCAGAATCCAGACACTGAAGCCATAAGTCCTGCTTCTCAGTAGACCTGTCAGCCGCATAATAATTTAACCTCCATGCAAAAAAGCTGAATCACACTGTCCTCTTCTGTGTCATGCTCCTTGCTCAGACAGGACTCACTGTCTCGGATGCTTCTTTGTCAACTTTTTCTGTTTGTCTGTCTGATCTATCTATTTATCTAATTTTTTTCTAAGTCTTTTTCTTTTTTATTTCAGAATATTGTGAAATACAGGCACAAAAGTTTAGGTTATATATATTGCCTTTGCTTTGCCTACAAGCTTATCCATTCACCAGAGGGTGCACACCAAACCCATTAGGTGTTAATGTATCTATCCCCACCCACCTGCCTGACACCCAATGAATGTTACTATATGTGCACATAAGTGTTAATCAATTAATACCAATTTGATGGAGAGTACAGTTTACAAACATTTCTAAACCTTCTATCTTATGTGATTATCAAATGCTGATCTCTTCAAAGAAGTTGAAACAACCTCACCCTCAGTAGCAAAGTACTACCATACCATTCTTGCCTACAGGCTACTCTCATGTATTAATTGAGGTTAAGTCCATTATGGGTGCTTTTTATGTCAGGTTACTTGAGCTAAAGAACCTTTGCTTGAAAGAAGATTTGTAAAGAAAAGCTGGAGCAATACTCATTGAGATCTTCAATACTTAGAGAAAGATAGGGAAGAAAGAATTTAATTGAAAAAAAAAAACCTATACTCAAAGTGTGCCAAACCCCGGATGTGCCAAATTCAAAAGCTTACTTTGGGGTACATTTATTTCTGAACATCTATTTCCATTTGTTATGTTCCCAGGAAAAGTATTATGTGTCAATGCACTTCCTTATTACTCAAGAAGCAAATAGAATAAATGGCTTTTTAAAGGTGATATTAGAGAGAGAATTCAAGGTAAGAGTCAAGGGATAAAATGCATATAGTTAATGAAGTGATGTGAAATTGGACATCCAGTAAGAGAAGCAGTCAGCTGGTAAACAAGGTAGATTAGACGGCATAGGTCCTCCTCATTCTCATGACAATCAGCACATGGTAGTCATCATTCTCAGACAATCAGAGGCAAGTTAAATATGAAGCCATTTTAAACCCAGTGGTTTCTTGATAAGCAAGGTCTTCCCTACTATAGACAGATACACAAAGCCAAGAAAATGGCAGTGCTGTCTGAGATGGGCATTACCAGCGTTTGCTTCTATAATTCTCCTTTTCTCCACCTTCCTGGATGATTAAGCTACCAAGTCAGGCAAAATATTCATTTTGAAGGTCCAATTAGATAATGGGTGGAAAAGAATCATAAACCCTACGAAGTACATGGCCTTTCATACCTCTCAAATATTAACTCACATTGGTGTAATACCAAAGGGTGTCTTGTAAGTTAGGCAAGTTGGTCACTCTCACAGGATCTCTCCAGTTTGGGTGACCAGGCAGAATATAGGGTGCCCAGTTAAGTTTGAATTTTAAATAAATAATGAATAAGTTTTTAGTTTAGCTATGCTCCAAATCATTCAAATTTGACAAGACATTCTGCAGTTTATTTGCTAAGTCTGACAAGCTTACAACCAGGGAAAATGTATTTGGTTAAGAGCTGACTGTCAGCATTGCATCTCAGAAACCTCATATGGGCACAGTCTATTTATTTTTTGTTAGAAACACAGATGTCAAGAGAGCCAGATATTGACACCAAATTGTACATTTTCCTCTGGAGGCAAGGTAATATGAAACCATTTTAAACCCAGTGGTTTCCTGATAAGCAAGTTCTTTCCTACTATAGATAGGTACACCAAGCCAAGGAAATGGCAGTGCTGTCTGAGATGGGCATAACCAGCGTTTGCTTCTATAATTCTCCTTTTCTCCACCTCCATGGATGATTAAGCTATCTACTCTCTTCTGACTGATACCTATATTTTAGGTTTAAAATTACCATTAATCAAGTACAACCCACTCTTGCCCAACTTTAGAACAACTCTGTCTCTTAAATTTTACTCCACATAGCTCTGTTATATCTTAATTTTAAAGCTTAACCTTTCACATTAACCTTATTTTGCATTATTTTATCTTCATGGTGGTAACCTTCCCATGTGCCATATACTGGAAACAGAAGCCAGGTATATGAAGGAAAGATATACCAAAGCAGAAGGTAATGCTTTAGAGGTTAAAATAAAATATAACAGGGAAAAAATAGGACATTTTTTGAGAATTTAAGATCAATTTTTTTTTTTCTGGCTGTCTTACTTCAAGGAAGTAAAAGAAAACACAATTCTACTCTCTTAATAAACAGTCTGTACCACCTTGATCTCAAACTCGGGAAACAGGTAAAGTCATAAGCAAGAAGATCAATAAGAATTTCATTAGAAGTGCTGCCAAGACAAATCTCTGTAGTCAAAGTAGAATCAGTAGTGGCCTCCTGAACCTCAAAGTCTTCAAAGAAGAGGGAGCAGTGGATTTATTAGGTAATCCTCTCTATGGAAAGGAAGGTGTTTGTTTTTTCTGTATATTTTTGACAGGCAATTAAGCTTAAAGAACATATTTATCCAATAGGCAAGAATGACCTCATTGTAATCCCTGAGTAAGCCTATGGGGCTAGTTCAGACAAGTTTGAGTGGTTACCAAAGGCTTAGCCATCCATAGAGTAAGGATCAGATTTTAAAAACTGAGACTGGGCATTTTTGATTAAAATACATTCCTTATCAGTGAATGCTGTTGTATAACTGTTGGAAATCAACACAAATAGTGTAATATTTAGAAAATGAAGGATGTTATGGCATAAAATATAGTCACATATGTCTACTTGTCTACTTTCACATTCCTTCCATCCCCTCAGTTAATTCTTTGTTTACAAAGAAAATGTTCCTAAATTGTTCTCAAGTGACAGTACAACTTCACAAATGTTCTACCTGAAGAAATGAGAAATAAGAACTACTTAGAAAAAAGCTCTAATTAAAAAAAAGTAATAATTGAAAATTAATAAAGTTTTCTTTTTAATTACAGGGAGTTTTAAAATGTATTCTCAGTGGACTGGAACAATAGATATTAGCTATGTATAGGCTATACTCCCTACATAAAGATTTAGACAATTCAGAAGTTCATATAAAAAGCATTTCTTAGTTTCATTAATATTTAATTGTATTAAAATAATTTATTATTTATTTAATAACTAAAAAAAGCAGAGGAAAATTATTTGAATAGGGGAAAAAAAGGATTTCCAACTCTCTCATACCATTAAAACTTATGGACACTGGAGGGATCATCTTTCACTTTACAAGCTTTCTTTCACTTCTTTCTTTCATTTTATAGTTAGAATTTTATGTCTTGCTTAATAAGCCCTTGATATCCCAAAGTAATGAAGGCATTCTTTCGTATTTTCTAAAACCTTTATAGTTTTTCCTCTCACATTTTGGTCTTTAATTCAGCTGGAGTTGACTTGTGTCTATGGTGTAAGGTAGAGGCCCCTTTTTACTTACCTTTCATGGATAAAAAGAAATTTTCAGTCATTTTTCTTGTGATCCACAGTGCCATCCATGTCATATATGAAATGTTCATGCACGTGTGGGTCTATTTTATCACTATTATGCTCCCGTATCTGACTAACCTTATCTTAATTAAAATAGTTTTAAGAAGAATTTCTTATATCCAATAGGCATGTTTTCACAATTTGTTCTTTAAGAGTGGTTTCACTATTTTTGATCTCTCTCCCCTCTCTCTCTATTTATATATCTGAGTTGATCACATTTTAAAAATCAAACTTGAGGATTTTATTGGGAGTGCAATGAATCTATGAATAAATTTGTGCAAAATTGATGTATTTATACATATGTTCCAATCCATAAAGATAGTATATCTCTTGATTTATTTAGGTCACTTAAAATGTCATTCAATGAAATTCATAATTTTTTTCATAGGGTTAGATGTTTTCAAGGATGTACCATTTTTAAAATACTATTCTAAGTGCCATCTTTTTGTTTTAGTTTTTATTTTCTAAATTTTACACTTGTATATAGAACAATTTATTTTTGCATATTATTTGTACATACAGCAACTTTTCTATCTTTCTTACTGAGTCTAATTTTTCTATCTAATTTGTATCTGCATATTACCATCTTCAAATAATTAAAATTTTGTTGCTTCCCCCCCAAATCTTTTACAGTTCTTTTTCTTTCTCTGCTGTAGTATTTAGACTCTCCAATAAAATGATGAATAGCATTAGTCATAATGAAAATCCTTATATTTTTTCTGATCTCAAAAGGAAAGTTGTAAAATTTCTCTAAGTACATTATTCCTATATGTTTTTAAGGTATCCTTTATCAAACTGAAGGCTTTTTCTCTTCTCAGTCTTGCTAAGATATTATAAATTCATAAATGTATTTAAATTTTTTCAATGCTTTTTTCCTTCATTTTTTGATTATTCATTATTTCTTCATCATTCATTATTTATTATTGATATAGTTGTGGCAATATATATACTTACACATTATATATAATTTTCTATATTTTGGATATATAATTGTATTTAACAATATTATTTTATTTTATATTTTCATATAGCATATGACATTAATTGGTGTTAATATATTAAGTCTACTTTGTAGTCCTAAAATACACAACTTGTTGATTTTGTATTATCTTCTCTACATGTTGCTGAATTTGTTTGGCTAAATTTTGTTCAGAATTTTAACATGTATGTATATGAGTGATTGAACTGTGATTTTCTTATGATGTCCTTGTCCAGTTTGAGATTAAAGTATTGCTAGTCTCATACCCTAAATAGGGAGTTGTTTTTGTGTGGTTCTCCCAGAAGCAGTCTCTCAGACTTGGATTCAAATGCAAAGAACTTACTTGAAAGGTGCAGAGAAAACTGGGAGGGAAATAGGCAAGAGATGCAGGTAAGGAAAAGCAGCCAATAAGAGATATGTTATTAAGACAGCTTCCACAATAGGCAACTAAAATTTAATTCTGCGCTAAAACCCTAAGAAAGTGCAATATGAAAACCACAGTTATACAACTCCATGTCCAGGGAGCTGAATTATTTGCTTACACATTCCCATTAGTCATTGCCTGAGGGCTTCAAGGGAAGTTGGCCATGGTAGAGGTGGAGGGTGTTAATTCCCTGGCATTTATAAACTATCACAAACCTGGGCAAATCTTCTAGAAGAGACCCTTAGCATAGAAAAACACAAACTCACTTGAAAGTGGATTCAGAGAACTCTCACTTGGTAAAGTCAGGAATATTGGTGAGACCCTGACAGCTTCTGCTAGGAGATTATTTCCTTTTCTTTTACTCTCAGAAGAGTTCAAGTTTGGAATTATTTTTTCCTTGAATTTTGGGTTGAACTTTCTAGTAAAGTCGTCTGGGTATAGTTTTCTTTGTGAATTCTATATAACTGTAGATTTAGTTCTTTAGTGGTTATAAGATCTTAAGTTTTTTTCTTAAGTCAATTTTGGTTAAGTCATATTTTTGTATTATAGATCATTTTATCTAAATTTTCAAATTTATTGGCATAAATTTATGATTAATATGCCTCTATTATTTTAAATATCTGCAATATCTGTTACTGAGTTTCGGCTTAATTGGATGACAGTCAGAAAATACTCATGCCTGTGTGTGTTCTGTGTGCCAGCTATTAAAGCTATGTTTTTCTTAGTTCCAAACTTGTTTTTTCACATTCTGCTTTGTAGTGTTTTATTTCTTTTTCGATTCTGTTAGGTTACTATTATTAATAAATTTCACCAACAGGAGAATCAAAGGGCTTGAGGAGATGAGGCTGGGCTCTGCTCCTTCTTGTTGGCTGTCTGTTCCTGTCATGTACCCTCAGCCTCAGCCATTCACCTCAGTGGCAGTAGCTGGTTCAGTCCCCGGCCTTTTTCATACTCCCAGACTCAGTCGTACCATGACTCCTTCAGAAGCCCCAGCTGGGCAACACTTTTGAGAAGTCTGAGTCCTCACTCCAAGGCTTTCTCTTTGGAACACAGGTACAGACAGCAAGTAATAGTTACAAAACCTCGCTCTATACTTGATAGGAAGAGGAACAAAAAACGTTAGTAAGGGTAGAAAATACTTTAATAACACAATTAACTAAATTGAATTAATGTAATTTAAGAACCCATTAAACATCTATAAGAATAAACCATAATCTGAGCCATAAAACATTTCTTGACAAATTTCAGAAGGACTGAAAATAATACAGAGTGTAACAATCACGATCTAGTTGGGAAAGTAGAAAGCATACTAGGTAACCAGTAGACAGCTGTTGGTTAGACAGTGTAAGAGAAATTAGAAAGCAAAAGGAAGTCACTGATATGCCACCAAAATAGTAACTACAGGATATAGATGTTTTCTCTGTATATTATTAGGGCAGACGCTCTTGGCTTTCTCCTATTCAGTGACCTTCCCCTCTATCACAGGTTATCCATTTATTGACCACACCTTGAACATTATCACTGCTCACAATTTCTCCGCTTCAAATTTCTTCAACACTGTAAAGCTTTGTTCACCATGGCTGTTGGTGTTTGGTGAGAAAATAATTGAATCCTGTTTCCATCCCAGTTCAGAATCAGTTAAGTATGTAAATGTATCAGATAGATGTTGCTGCTAGTTTGGAGAATATAGCTTGGGCTTAGGTATAATGGGACTTTTTTTACTGCTTTGTCTCATGAATTATTAATAAAATCCACCTACTCAGAAATGAAGCTTGCCCATATGAAGGAAAGAATGCCTGTTTCCTATTGACAGACTGAAGTAGGTTCCCCTAGAAGGGGCTGAGCCATAAAAGCTTCTGATATTATTACCAAGTAAGTTGCAGCTCTTTCTTTGAGAGAGGAATAAAATGTGTTCTTTTCACAGTTTTCCCTTCTGTGAACTGAGTTGTCTCTGTTCCTGGGAAACCTGAGAGATAAGCATGCCCTTAAAACAATAACTTTTATATCTTCCAGTTCGTCACTCTGTCACTATTACACAACCTGTCCTTCATTTTTATGTAATCACAATCTTTTGCCCACCCATTGTTTTTCCCAAGTCACCACGTCTCTTCTGGTTTCACCTATTCTCCAACCCAGGCTGTACCCCATAGCTTCTCTGCTCAATCATCACCTGATATCACCCAAGCATTTTTCTTCTTTAACTTACTTCCATTCTTGCTTTGCCAATCCCCGCCTCTGAATCACCATCAACTTTTGCTTTTTCTGTTCTCACCACTGGGCTTCTGAATTTTTTTTGAGACAGTCATAAATTTACTTATTATAAATTCAGGCTATCTGATTTTAAATCTGCTTTCGTAATTTAATCCAATTATGAATTAATTCATAACAAATATTTAGAAAACATTTAATTAAATTACTTTTATGAATATTTATTTCATCAGTTGTCTTAAAACTCTGCTGCCTTCAGTCCTGTTCCAATCCACCACTACTACCCATCAGATGGCCTACCTCTCACCTCCGTAACTACAGCACTGAAGTTATTTGTTCTTATTTTGCCTTCTGTCACAGTCATTTTTAGTTCCACTATCTCTCTTCTATTAGATTATAAATCCCTTTTGTATACGAACCTTGCTGTCTCCATTCTTACGTTCCCTATTTCCCAACATAGTAGCTGACCTAAAAATCGATCATTGATTTTTGAATAAAAGATTGCGTGAAGGAAATAGCACCTGAGCCCCTGAGATTTTATAGACTATTGAGAAGATACCGGGTGATGATACAGAATCTAAGTGTCCTCATAATGTATATACGAAGCAGATTCCAGAACAACAACTTCACCACATATTAATTCTGCTACTATTTTCCGTATTCCACCAACTATATACATCCAGCTTAATATAAATATGGTTTCTTTGCTGAGTATTGCCCTACTTTCAATCCTTATTCCTTCAACACGTGTAGAGTAGCAAGTCTATGTAGTAAAAGCGAACTTGGCTTAATGTCTATAGAAGCTTACCAGTGCTGTATTCTATTTATAGCTTTGTTATGAAAAATACTCTACTAAACCTTAAGTTATTTCCTTTGCTTTGCTGGGGACATATAGTGAAGGTATCAGACAGATGCTACCTGGTCGCCTACTAGGTAACTTTAAACAATGGATACAATTCGCGTATACATAGGAAAGCACTTTTTCTTCTTATAACAGGAAGAAATGGCTCTACTAAACCAAGATATACCTCCAATTAACTCAGCAAATGATTATAACTAGAATTTAAAAATAAATTGAGTTAAATCAGCTTACCAAGAGTTATTTCTTATTGGCAAGCATATGAAAACATCCAAATGTTGACTTAACTTTAAATTTGTTACCTAGCTATCTATTATGCAGCATTACATATCCATTTTCTGTGATCATTGCCTCATCAATTGTCCTTCCTTCCATTATTTGGTGTAAAATGAATTGGATTGTCAATCATTCCTCAATGCTAATCTTGTCTCTGCTATAAACTGGGTTTATGGTTTAGTGTTATATATTTTACCCTTGCTGTGCCTTTGACTTCTCAAAAAAGAGACATAAACAATCTAAATATATTCCTCCCCTATGCCCTCACTGAAAAAATAATACAGAGAAAGGTAGAGACTTAGAAAGTTCTTTTATGTTACTGTGCCATTCTTTTGGTAATAGAGACTGTATAGATTTAAGATAGTATATTCATCATTGGAAGAAATAGAAATCTGTGTTTCTGAGGTTTGGTCTAGAGCTTCAGATAAATTCCAAATCTCCTCACACCCTTTCTAAAGGCTTAGCATTTTTTTTTTCACTGCAACATTTGACAAATTGGGATCAACAAGATGGACCTGTAGCTACTTTTCAGAGAGCTATTTACTCTGGGTTGTTAAATCTGACAAATGATGGAGGGCACTACAGAGGCTCAGCTGCTCAGTGCAAAAAGAACATTACCATTCCCAAGGATGAGTTACTCTCAATGCTCATAAATATTAGTCTTGTAGTTAAATTCATATAAAATACAGCCCTAATTGCAAATCTACCCCCATTAGTATCTCATAAACATTAAGAGAATTGTAGATGATTTGTCCTTTGAGAAGTTTTCTTAAGTACAATACTTAACCAATTCAGTATTTAAAAAGATTTATTACTAAATATCAAATTCAAATCAAATGCCATAAAAAAAGGTTTCATGAGAAACTCACTAAAGAGGTCATCTCACTTACAAATTCTAATTTTTACAATAGATAGAGGTTGAGCTTTCTCTATATCCTTCCTTCTCTGTTCTTTACCCCTTTATCTCTCTTTATCTCTTATTCAAGATTTTTTTGTCTCGAGAAACTCAGCTACTATATATCAAAAATTCCACTCAAGTAGGCCAAATTTCATCTATTTTTCTGTATACTATACATGTTCCAGAGGAAGAGAATACAAAATGTAGGAAAGGAACCAGGAGGATATGGAGGCGGTGAAAGTACTGAGGATTCAGATGTCTCTGAGTGTGCAGGGCCAGGCTTCCATTTGCCAGGAAGACGTTTGCTGGGAAAAACCTGGATGGTCCCATGAAGAGGGTGCTGTCCTCCCACCCCTTTACTTAAGTGCTAAAATTCCACAACAGCCTACATACTGGGTCAGAGGGAAGAAACACACAAACTTAGCTACAGGGAGAGTAGTTAAAGGTCAGATGGGTGAGGTGACTTCAAATGCGACACAAAAAAGGGACACAGATACTGTTTTTCAGTCCCATTGAACTTGAGTCAGTTTCCTAAGTCAGAAGTGCTGCATTAAATAGTGACTTAAGTAAAATATTATTTAAGACAAGTGCTTATAATATGTAAAGAGTATAAGGAAACAAACATTTTTTAAGAGCACAGGCTTTGAAGTTGAGATGATGGATTTGAGGTCAAATTACAAATCTATTCTTCAGTAGCTGGGTGTCATTGGACAATGTGCGGAACCTCCCTAACTCTGTTTGCCCTGTGCTGAAGGAAACAGCCATACCAGGAGTAGGGCATTGTTGTGACTTATTAATGAACTGTTACATAAAAGCACTCAGAAGAGAACTAGAAAATGATATTTACTAAATTGATATAGTAATAGAATTGAAGAAGTAGTAGTAATAATAATTCTCCGATACCAAAGTATAAAAGAACATATTTCCCTCTTTTGTTAATTGTTCATTTGTTAACATTTATTCATTAACTGAGCTTAGTTATGTGCTGGGAATATGAAGGCAAATTAAGATACAGTTGTTATCTGTAGGAGACTAATGGTCCTGTGCTAGAGACCAACACGTCACTCTTTAATTGTACAGTATTTCCCAGGCTGTGAAGGAAGAATGTATGGCAGACAGTGGGGCCACAAAAGGTTGACTGCAGCTGGTGAGAGAGAGGGAATCAGGTGAAACTTAATAAAGAAGATGAATACTTAAGTTGAATCTTGGAAAATAGAAAGGCATTTACTCAATAGAAGGGATGGGATTAGATGGACAGAGTAGAATCCGAGTAATTGGGACAATAGTGTGTCTGAAAACGTAGAAGACACAGAAAGAGCAGCAAAAGCCAAAGGAGAGGAATTGGGTACAGCAGCAAGGAAGGAGGAAGCGGAAAATAGTCATTTATGAGCCGCTACAACCACACCTTACACAAGAAACAAAGAAACTGGAATCTAACCTTCCGGCCATTTTCCTAGTAGGTTTCACACTAGTTATCTGTATGATGTCAGAAAACATTTAATCACTGTAAACCTCTGCTTTCCTGTCTGTAAAATTAAGCGAAAATACCTACCTTACAGAGTGATTGTGATGATTAATTGGGTACTATATGTAAAAGACTTGTCAAAGAGGAAACATTCAAAATGATTGCAATATGCGGTTATAACGGGAAGAACATGCTGTGACTCAAATGGCTGGTAGGCAAGAAGACAGGAGTGAATCATGCATGTTCAGAAATAGGAGGGAAGAAGAATAGGCTTCTATGGGGGCTCTGAGGGGTGCAGAAGAGGAGAAAGCATGCAGAATTTTTTATAAATTTTATAAAAAATTTTATAAAAAATTTATAAATTTTTTATAAATTACAATTATAACGTTCATTGCAGGGCGGGCTACATCATTTGCAGGGCTCAGTGAAAAATAAAAATATGGGTGGGTCCCTTGTTCAAAAAGCAGGAAAAAACTGCCATTAAAGATACCAACATATAAAGCTTTTACCTTTAAAAACATTTTATTGCATATCTAACATAACGGGGTAATAGCGGTTCATGAATAACAACATAAATATATAAATAGCAAAAAAAAATTTGGTTTCATAATTTTATATAATATAATAAATGTAAGACTTTTACAGTGTTGTATCTTCATATATCATAAGATTTCTCTGGCTTGCTTTTCTGCATATTCTTTTGTTAAGCCACAAAAGTATTACCATTTTCATTTTTAAATGATATAATTTAAAATTATATCAGTGCTCTTGGCAAATGCACGATCATGAATAATTTTTTTTCTACCTCACAAGAGTCTTTCTGAGAAGGCAAGGGGCATAATGTTGCATTGAAAAATGTTTATTGAAACTATTTATTTATTTTTTTTCTTCCTAAAATTTTATTGGGGGAAAACTACAAAACATTTACAGTACAATGTTTACAGTCACAATTTGTAGTGAGCTGATTTCCCAAAATATATTACCACTCAAGTTGACTTATCTTCTTACATTCAAAAACCT
>CAUYRT010025182.1:0-76828 GCA_963574885.1 Lepilemur ruficaudatus | reverse complement strand
TGGATCACTCAAGGTCAGGAGTTCGAAACCAGCCTGAGCAAGAGCGAGACCCCGTCTCTACTAAAAATAGAAAGAAATTCATTGGCCAACTAAAAATATATAGAAAAAATTAGCTGGGCATGGTGGCGCATGCCTGTAGTCTCAGCTACTCGGGAGGCTGAGGCAGGAGGATCGCTTGAGCCCAGGAGTTTGAGGTTGCTGTGAGCTAGGCTGACGCCACAGCACTCTCGCCAGAGTAACAGAATGAGACTCTGTCTCAAATAAATAAATAAATAAATACAGTGAATGTTAGATCCAAAGTCTTGATTAGATTCAAGTGAAACATTTTTGCTAGAATACTTCACAGGTGAGATAGTGTACTTCACATCGTACCACAACAGGAGGCAAGTAAGCTGGTTTTCCCAGCTTGATCACCAAGTAAAAGGGGAGATAGCCAGAAGCCTCCGATTTCAAGTTGTTTGCACACTTACAGCTGTAAGTGTCTCATGGTGTACCATATAAATGTTCCAATTCCTTATCAATCTTTTACTTGTTTCAGCACCAATTACTTGATTCTTGCTTGCAACGGCGATTTTATTAAGAGTGGAAAAATGATGAATTTCTCATTTTTCCATTTCTTGTACATTTCTTAGCTGGCATTCTTTTGTAAAGAAGAGATTTTTTTTCATCAACCAAGGTTATTTGGTTACCCTGAGATACACTGCCTACAGAAAAGCCTGGCTACCATGAGGTATAACAATGGGTGTAACCAAAGCTCTATTGTTAGATTCTCTTTCCCAATCAGCTAAGGCCCTACTGACAAGAACCCAGGCACAAGGAAAAAGACATGGCACTCATCATCTGAAATACGGTTTTGCATAAAAGCCAGGTCTTTGAAACAACCCAAGGACCCTGATATGAACACAGGGAAATCAGCTCAGAGCTGGACTGGCAGCAAAGATATAGACCAGGTAGAGATGAACCTGCAGATAGATGATAACTGGTCTTGGTTCTGAGGACGGAAAGGAGCTTAAGGCTGGGAATTGGTTGTGACTCTTGAAGGAGTTAAGGATGATTTACCCCAAAATATACCAATTCAGTTTATTGATTTTTTCAAGCTGAAAGTACATGAGCAACTGTAGTTGTAGAAAGGGCTATCTGACCTGTCCTTTCCTACATATAACAAGCCATAAAAATCCCTTTCAAGCAGGATGCAAGAAAAGAACCCTTACCAACAGAGACTAGGAACCGCAGCTGCAATGGACTTGCACAAATAAATCTACTGAAGAAACCCTCATCTTCTACTAGCTTTAGACTTTCCCCCATCAGTCTCTTAGTGACTCCCCTAGAACTTACTGCCCCTAGCCAGATCCCTTTGCCCTGTCATTCCTTCTCAAATTTATCGTTTTGTTTTTTTTTTTATTTTGACAAAGTAGAAAAGCTTTCTGCTTTGGCCATTTCTTTGGGCTTTTACTTTCTTGTGAGGGTCTCCAAATACATGGAAAATTAATAAAACTTGTATGCTTATCTTCTGTTAATCTGTCTTGGGTCAGTTTGATTCCTAGACCCAGCCAAAGATCCCACTTAAGAACTAAGATGGGAGAGGTGATCTGTAACCTCCCCTAACACTTTATAAAACTAGTGCATTGGGCCAGTTAGTAATGGACATTAAAAGTGGAAAAAACTCCTTTGCATATGAAGGCACCTTCATTTTGAGATTGTATCTTTCCTAACCAACCAATAAATAAATATTTACACATCAAAGTGAGGGTATTTGTATATCTATGTGAGTTAGCAAATGATATACTGGTCTCTTATTTGTTTATTAGCAAATACATATTTGTTAACTCAATAAAAAGTGTTTATTTTATATTAGGTACTACATTAAATTTTCATGTATAGAGATAAAATTTAGATAAGAGAGCCTTATTATATAAGCATATTCAAGAAAATTGCTACTAGAGTGTATTAATTTAAAAATGCTGGGCAAGCGTAGTAGCTCACACCTGTAACCCCTAGCACTCTGAGAGGCAGAGGTGGGAGGATGGCTTGAGGTTAGGAGTTTGAGACTAGCCTCAGCAAGAGTGAGACCCCATCTCTAGTATAGAAAAAATTAGCCTGACATGGTGGCACACACCTGTAGTCCCAGCTAATGTAGAGCCTGAGGCAGGAGGATTGATTGAGCCCAGGAGTTTGAGGTTGCTGTGAGCTAGGCTGATGCCACGGCACTGTAGCCCGGACAACAGAGCAAGACTGTCTCAAAAAACAAAAACAAACAAACAAACAAAAAACAATAGAAATTAATTAAAATAAAAATAAAAATGCTTTACTAAGTAATTTCTTGATATCAGGTTCTCAAATCTTTCCACTAAAATACCTCTAATGGTGCAGGAGCATGAATCTATATATTCAGGAGATCTGCCCCTGCCTACCCCCAAAAGTAAATTTATTTCAAGACTCATATTAAAATATTAACTGAAATTCTGTGCTCACTCCATACAGTATCATTTGTTTTATAAATAGTAGTCATCATAATGCCCTTCACAACATTGAATAAAATCAGCGCTACAAAAATGCAGTGGGTTCGTTCGGTGGGTAACTCAGAGTGAGAGAAATAAATAAAATTTAAAAAAGAAAAAAAAATGCAGTGGGACTTAGGGTTCTAATCCATAAAATTGGGGATGATGGCATCTATCTTACAGGATTATTATGGACACTGAATTAATATTTTTAAAGCCTTACAACATAGCACTATAAAATACCTGTTAAATAAAATTAAAGATTGTCCCAAGCTCATCGTATTGTTTAAGCTGTCACCAAGTAATTGCCTCCCAGGGTGTTAGTAACCTAGTTTGAGTGTGGTTTTAATATTTAAGGACATAATTATGGTTAAAATAGGAGAATAGGGAGACTGAGATTATTTGGGCTAAGTTAGAAAAGAGATGGAAAAATGGAAGGAGATGGCACGAAGCCCCCCCGGGCTGTTGGCAGCAGGCAGCAGTTCAACAGATTTCAGAACACAAGCCCCAGGCCCAGCGCCAGGCAGTCAGAACCGTGGAAACCGCAGGCAGTTGTTGAGACGATACGGTGCCGAGTTTCTTAAGCCACTTCCATCAGAATCACCTGAGGTGTTTGTTAAAAATGCAGAGTGTGTGCCCCTTCCCCACACCAACGTACACAATCAGAATCACTGGGGCAAGCTCCAGAATCAAGATTTTAGACAAACTCCCAATTCCTTATGTGACTAGGATGTGAAAACCATTGTGAGGGATAGTGTTCCATATTAATGCTCTTTTTCCTTTTACCTTTAAAAAAATAAATTTTAAAATAATATTTTTAACGTATTTCGAAAACATATAACTTGTTGACCACGTCAGAATAGCCCAGAATTTTTGGCTGGAAGAAAACTTAGCAGCCATCCAATGCAGTAATTCATAACTCTGGCGGTACATTCTAATAACCCAGCTAGTTAAAAATAAGTAAATAACAATACCAGTGTACAGGCCCCACTCCAAAACAATTAAATCAGAAATTCAGGAGGCAAAACTGGACACAAGTGTGTATATAAAAGCTCTCCAAATATTTACAATATAAAGATAGGGTTAGAATCACTAATCCAGTCCAACTTCCTCGTTTTGCAGATGAGGAAACTGAGGACTCAGAAATTAAATAACTTGTCTAAGATGGTAGAACTCTCTTCAAATAGGTAATTGTGTGAGGTAGACTGGTTATGCACTAGTTCAGTGCTTTTCAAAATGAAGATAATGACCCGTTGGTAAATTGTGAAAATAATTTATGCATCCTAATTAAAAAAAAACTAAATGGAACAGAATAAAAAATATCAGAGTACAAATCAAGTAGTAATAATTTTATTCCATGGTGTGTGTGTGTGTGTGCGTGTGTATTGTGTGACTAGATGTAAACTGTAATTATTATTATTATGGGTGGTTGTGAAAAAAATTGAAAAGTCTTGCTCTGGAGTTTCCTTGAAATTCTAATATCTAAGGTGAGAAGGTGATGTCTGCACACAGGAGTGATGCAGCTGCCCCTTCTGTCTGGTAAGTAGCCCCAGAGAGGGTGTGGAAGGCACGGAGGGTAAGCACACGGGCTTGGGGATGCACATACCTTGGGGAAAATTGAGTCTCTGCCCTTTATTGGTGGTGGGAGCTTGTGCAAGAACCTTAAACTCTTTATGGCTCAGATATCTAAACTTCAAAATGAAAATAATAATACCCACCTCACAGGATCATTACTTGTAAATGGCATAATATCTGCAAAGCACTTAGCATAATGTCTGGCAATCAGTAAACAGTCAATAAACACAAATAATTAAAAATGTATCCATGATCTATCATTTCCTGACTCAAAGAAGAAAAGAACTAAAAAAAAACCAGTCTTTGGAGAGACATGTCTTCTTGGATCTAATGTTTGTTTTAGAAAGACAAAAGCTAAAAAAAAAAAAAAAATAGCTAAAATGATTGCTTTAACAGGCAACATATTTACAAGAACATTTTTCTATTTTCACAGAACCATAAACTATGGTGCCACCCCCAAGATACCTGCTTACCTTGGAGCCAAAACATTTCATTAAAAAAAAAAAAAAAAGAATGGCCTTGTATTCTTGTACTGCAGATGTAGAAGTCAAGTGTGCCCTCAGCTATTTGGATGTTATAGCTTGTTTAGTTTCTTTTCTAGTTTATTTCTAGAAAAAAAGATGTTCAACATCTGCATGAAAAAAAAAAGTGTTTCACATTCATTTTTGGTGGCTGGACCCCAAATAAAACGAAAACCTAGACTGTTGGCCTAAGAACTCCTTACTGTCGTTCATATACCTCAATGAGCATGGGTTAGGGTCAGGGTTCGATAGCTCTTGCCCAGATCCTGTGCATGTCCAGAGTATTTCTGGTACAGCTCCCCACTTTTAATAGGGAATTCCTCAATCAAGGAATAAACTCCTCCATGCTCATCTGTTGTTCCACTTCAGTTTTGTGAATGAACAAGTATTCGTGCTCTTCCTAAATAAGGATGTACCTGGGATGCTTAACATTTGTGTTGCAGCTGTGAAAAACCTTAGTTTTTTTTTTTTTTCCCCTCTTATACCTTCCTGTGAAGGCATATGGTTGCTCTAGAATGTCATTTGCATATATACATATACTTATACGCACATATACCTATACACATGTACACATACATATATACACATATGCACACATATAAAGGACTATGATTAGATGTTAAGTTAATAGGACATAAATATATTGGGCTCAGCACTGCAGATTTAGAGATGAATCAAACACTAGTCTTGCTGTCAAGGAGCTTAAAATCCGATAGAGAAGGTATGACACATGCACAGATAACTCTAAACCAGGAGAAAATGCAGTAAATGCCTGGAGGGAGAGACAGATACAGCACTACAGGCATTCAAAGAAGGGAGAGCTTGCGTGCCCCCAACAGACACAGGAACAACGCAGCCCGGGGTAGAGGAAGCATCTGAGGCGTGTCCTGAAAGATGGGCAGGGTTCGCCTCTGCTGACATGAGGTGGCATGACATCCTAATAAGGGAGAGCACAAACAAGGTTGCAGAGGGGGTAGGGAGTCATGTCCAGGGGCCACTGAAGAGGTTATTGTGGCCAGAGCAAATGCCCCATGAAGGGGAGTAGAGGTCAACAAATTTGGGGAAAGAGGTGAAGTATCAGTTTCCTTGAACTGATACTTGTGTAGTTTAAGACAACACAAATCTATCATCTTATAGTTCTGAGGTTAGAAGTCCAAAATGGGTTTCATGGGGCTAAACTCAAGGTGTCAGCAGGGCTGTGTTCCTTTCTGGAAGCTCTAAAGGAGAACACACATCTTCTTGCTTTTTCCAGCTAGAAGCTCCCCACATTCCTCTGCTTGTAGCCCCGTTTCACCTTCAAAGCCAGCAATAGCCAGTCGGGTCTTTCTCACAACATGTCACATCTTCTGCCTCCTGCTTCCACATTTAAGGACACTTGATTACATTGGGTCCACTGGATGATCCAGGATAATCTCCCCATCTCATGGTCACCTGACTGGCAACCCTAATTCCGCCTGCAACCTTTATCTCCCTTTTGCCATGAAACAACATATTCATTCATAGGTTCCAGGGATCAGGACATGGACATCCTTGGGGAGTCTTTATCCTGCCTACCACCGGTTGGAATCAAAATTCGAAGTCCCTGAATGTCAGGATGGTTATCTACAATCTTCATGATGGGGGTGGGGGGAGAATGCAATGTCTGTTTCAGATTAAGGACTGTTTCAGTTCAAATATTTTCTTGCTTTTAGCTGGAATTATAGCAATTCAGTGTAATAACTGAGATTGTCTCATACTGATTGGATGTTCTGGTTGGCAGTCATAGATGACTTTGATTAATAAAAAATGGGGAAATAGATTAAATATTGATAAATGCAGCTTGGTGTGTTCAGCTTTTCAAAACACAGGGCCTTTGGGGAGGGGAAACCATGAAAGAAGATCACAGTACTGGAAAGATTGAGAACCACTGCCTCAAAAAAAATATGACCTCTGATTATTCCAGTTGGTCCTGCTTGTATATATGGCATTTTTCTCTATTGTTGACAGAACTCTAGGGTTGGACGATGAAACATTTGGAAAAGATTGAAAAAAACAACTAATTTGTCAAATGTATTTCATCTTCCAACCTATTTATGGTTTGATCAATAATTCATCCCTTAGCATCTGTCTCTTAAAGAGTATCTTGTCTGTTGTCTTTATAAATGGCAAATTATGATATTGGGGAAACAATATACCTTCTTTTTAAAGCACACAGCATCTCAAGTGAAATGCCCCAAATTTGTAGCATGTGGATAACAAAAACAAATGACCTCAAAGTGTGAAATAGGAAGATGAAAGAAACATCTGATAAGACAGGAAAGTACAAATAAGGTAACAGAAAATCCATCTGGAGGTAGGCAGTGAGCTGTTCAGATGGCCTTTATTTATTGGCTTAGCCAATTGGAAGATTCTTCCTTTAAAATAACATTTAAATTAAAATGTTCTACTATGAACTGTTAGAGAAAAAGTTTACACAGCTGTTAATCCCACTGAGTGCAGATACCTTTTCCATTATAGGTGTTTATGTGGAATATATTTTTGTCAAATTCCTAGTACTTACCGGTCTGTTTTGAATAAAGAAATGGTAAAAATGAAGAACAAACTAGTTCTACGGAGAGAAAAATTTAGGCACAGAAGGAGCGTCAGCTGCGCATACAGACTCCGGCCAGTGCCTCAGCTAACAGTTCTTGAGCACTTGCATTGTGTCAGGTGAGATTAGCAATCAGGTGTGATTAACAATCCTCACAGCCACTCCATGAGCTAGGTGCTACTATTAGTCTTATTTCTTTTTCAAAATTTTTAATTTTTATAGATTTAGGGGGTACAAGTGCATATTTGTGACATGGATATATTGCATAATGGTGAAGTCTGGGCTTTTAGTATACCCATCACCTGAATAGTGTACACTGTATCCAATAGGTAAATTGTTTTATGTATTTACTATACTTTTATTATTTTTTTATTTTTATTTCAGCATATTACAAGGGTACAAATGTTTATGTTACATATATTGCCTTTGCCCCACCCAAGTCAGAGCTTCAAGACTATCCATTCCCGAGATGGTGCACACCACACCCCTTAGGTGTGAATATACCCATCCCCTCCCCACCCCCACCTACCCAACCCCCAATGAATGTTACTACCATATGTGCACATAAGTGTTGATCTGTTAGTACCAATGTGATGGTGAGTACATGTGGTGCTTGTTTTTCCGTTCTTGGGATACTTCACTTAGTAGAATGGGCTCCAGCTCTATCCAGAATAATACAAGAGGTGCTAGATCACCATTGTTTTTTTGTGGCTCAGTAGAACTCAATGGTATACATATACCACATTTTATTAATCCACTCGTGTATTCATGGGCACTTGGGTTGTTTCCACATCTTTGCAATTGTGAATTGTGCTGCTATAAACATTCTAGTGTAGATGTCTTTTTTTATAGAATGTCTTTTTTTCCTTTGGGTAGATGCCCAGTAATGGGATTAGTGGATCAAATGATAGTCCTACTTGTAGCTCTTTGAGATATCTCCATATTACTTTATTAGTCTTATTTCTGATGGAGAAACTAAGGCTTAGAGAGGTTAATTCACTTGCCAAAGCTCACACTATCAGTGAGTGAAGGAGCAGTGAGTCAATCCACAGGCTGTCTATTCAAAACACAAGCATACTCATTTCATTCTCCTGCTTTGTAAGCATTATTCCTTTAAACCTCACAATCTTGTGGTTCCCCTCCTGAGCTTCATATTAGAATCCCTTGGGGTCTTTTTACAAAATACCACTGCCTAGAATCCACTCAAGACTACATAAAAACATCAACAACAACACTAAAGTCAGCCAACACTTATATCTGCCAAACACGTCTCTGACACATACATATACAGTCTCAATCCTCAAGACAAGTCTTGGATGACGATATAATTAAGTATCCCTAATTTTAAAACGTGAAAGATGAGGCTCAGAAATGTTAAAAGCCAAGCTCATACGATTCAAAAGATGTGATTTAAACAAAGGCCTCGCTGAAAGTTGCATGGCCAGTAACTGGCGGAGCTGAGGTTCTGATCCCAGGCAGTCTGGCTTCAGAGTCTGTACTCAGAAAACAGTGCTCAATCACACAAATAAAACAACAGCTACAACTAAAACCATCACTGGTAACCTCTGTTGGATGCTAGAGAACCAACCCACTTTTTAAAAACTGGCAAATAAAGAGGAAGAATCAAGCACTTATCCTGCCTTTATGTGAATAAACTGTACCTTGGGTAACTAGTAGATGAGAAGAATCTGTCTTTTAGGAGACAATTTCAGTTAGTAAATAAATGAGTGATAGAATATCATTTTGCAACCATCAATGAAATAATGAATCTAGGCCGTGATCATCAGTGGATGTAAACTTCTCAAAAAAAAATATGTCCAGACTTCACACTCATCCTGATGGAAGTACACATTACCTCATAACAAAGTGCTCTTTCTAGAAAAATCAAATCTCTTCAAGCTTATAGAACCAAATACCCTTTTCAGATAAAACAGGAGACCAGAGGAACAGGTTACATGACACCTTTACATGGGGATGCAATCAGCAAAATCCAGACTGGGGAACTCAACAGACAGAAGACTTCATTTTCTTCATACATGAATAGAGAGAGAGAGCGAGAGAAACTATAGATTAAAAGATTCAGATAAACTTACTGCAAACATATGTGTGCATCATATTTGAAACCTGATTTGATCAAACTCCTATAAAGAGTTTGGGGAAATTTTTACATTGCCTGTATATTTGATGTCATTAAAATCGTTGTAATATCTTTTTGATGTGAAAATTATACAGTAGTTATATCTTTAAAAAGAGTCTGTACTGTTTATAGATACACACTGAAGTATTTATCAGTGAAATGGAAAATATACATAGCAATAATTACTATTTGAATAGGTATTTAAATATGTGCATTCGAAACAGACCTAGTTTGACTTCTGGTCTATTTGGCACTTCTTGTGTTTCCTCAACCACTTAATTGATATTGAAACCGCAACATCTTCATTCGATAAAATACCCTGCATGTGGCAGGTTTTAAATGAGTGTTTTTTAAAAAATTAATGGTAGTGGTAACAGACGGTATGAGACTGAAAACAAACCCAAATCCTTTTCTTTAGCCCTCTGACCAGGAGAGCGCTACTCAGAGATAATTGCCAATTCATCCAAACTTCTGGAGAGTTACCATCACTACTCAGCCCTCCTTGCCTTTTTCTTTTGTTGACTTTTCTATCTCATTGTGTTCATTTTTTCATTCACTTATTCATTCACTCACTCAACAAATGTTTATTGAACACAGTTTGAGCCAGGACTAGATTGGGCGCTAAGGATTTGACAGTGAACAGACAGCGGCAGCCCCTCTCTGTGGGTGCTCACAGCCCATTTGAACATGTCTTGAGATCTTGGGATCCTCTTCATCCCTTCACCCTTTTCTCCTCTCTCTTCCTTTCAAAGACTACCAGCTTCCACATTCCCCTAAAGCCTGGAGAAATCAGTCTAGCCAAGTGAAAAACAAAAACAGTTAAAATTGATTGGGGTTCTAATCAGATCTACCAGTTAGTAGTTTTATGACTTTGGGCGGGTGAAAACCGTCTCTCAGCCTGTGCCCTAATCGGCAAAATAAGAATAACAACACGTAATGCACAGGGCTGTGGGAAGATGAGAGACAAAGGGAGTACAGAGCTGAGTCAAGCGCCCGGCATTTGGTAGACACTTGATAAATGGCAGTTGTCGTCATTATCACACCATCCATTCTCCCCACTCTCATACATAGCTTTAATTTTTCTTTCCCAGTTGTTCTTTCTCCTCTTGACACCACACAACCCTGCCCAGAAGATCATCGAGCCACACAGGAACCTCTCTCTCCCCGCAGCTCCCAGGTAACCCCCACTTACAATGAAGAAAAGTGTTCCCTTTCCTAACCATCATCAGAATTACACCTGTCTTGTCCCTACTTCTCTCTTGAATATATTTTTCTGTGTCTGTCCTTTGAAAGATGAGCTATGGATGGCCAATGCATACACACAGGACCTCTGGGGGCACAAGGACCTCAGAGGAGGAAACCCTACCTTACCTGGCTCTCACTGCACTCGGCTGTTGCACTTGGCCTTTTGTGGTGACGTTGACAATAATGATCTGCATATAAAATGTAGGGCTTTTAACTTTCAAGAAAGTGTCTTCAACTGTCCTTTTACATTTCACTCATGTTTTCCCAAGAGATCCATAGAACTGCTCTTACTAATGCCCTGGAGAAATTTCAGTCCCGGAGAGCTTAGATAACTTGCCCAAGAACAGGGGAGATGGTAGTGGCAGAAAGAGTCACTCCGTTCTTTCTAGAGTCCATTGACCAAAAAAGAATTTCTCTTTCCTAATCATATCACATAACAAGGGGTGCATCACCCATAGAGAAGAGTCTGGAGGGAGAAATGAGGTAAAATAAGAGGACACAGAGATTAAAGAGGATAAATGAAAAAGTAGGGTTTGAGAAATAAGAGAAAAAGGGCTACATCTGCATTTTTTAGACAAATGGTCTTTAGACTGCTGCACCAGCCTTGGCTGTCTTCTCTATGAGAGCATTATGATCTGCCTGGAGAGTCTTTAAGACTTTATTCATTCAACATTGGTTGCCCCCCCCCCCCGCTGGGTGCCAGGCACTGGTGCTGGGTACAAGGATACAATAAGGAAGGGAGTGTCCACAAGCTGAATTGTTCCCAATCACTGGAATTTCATTATAAATGCAAGAAGTTTTAAGTTAGCCTGCAGTGCTTCTGTGTAGAATTATTACAAACAACCTTATCTCATCACCAATTCCAGCATGGTAGGGGCCAAACTACGTCCTCTGCAGCAGAGTCCTAATTTATTTCTCATTTGGGTTATTTCTTATCCCAGAATCCTGGCCCCCAAATGGGATTCAGATAGAACTGTGAAGAAATATGTTATTTTGCAAGGCATTTTTGTCTAACTTCATTCCAAGAGCTCAAGTTTTCTCCACTAGGTTCATGGGAATTGATCAAAAGAATAGAGAATGGAGAAACAGCACAGATGGTGTCTAGAAAGCAGGACTCCTCACGGGGGCTCAATTTTTAAAATACACGTTGACATAAGGTCATGGCTGAGACTCAGATGCTTTGGAGAGTGCATGCTTTGGGGAGTCACCCTCCTCTAGCATGTACATTGAACCCCTGATCTATATGGATGCTGAGGAGCTGCTAGGAAAAGACTGGAACCACGTGCACCTGAGGACTAGACATATATACATGTGTTAAAGCATGCCAGGTGGTCCCAAAGCAGCCAGGTTACAGGGAGAATGATAGGGATGACCGAGGAAAATTCTGTATGAGGGAGGAACGTCTTGCCTTGGGAACCAGGGGTGGTGGTGATTCTAGGAGTCACAAGGAAACTCATACTGGAAGTCAACCTTATGCACACTCCAAGTACAGCTGGCCTCTACTTCCAACAGCAGCATCATGTGATGGGCTTCAACCTCATGGATAGACATTAATTTTGGCTATAGCAGCTGGGCATTAGGAAGAATATTCTGGCTCGATGACACTACTATTGTGCCGTTAGGCAGAAACTGTACAGTTGGGAAGTGAGCGATAACCAGGGCTGATCCACGGACACGCGTGAGTCTGGGAAATTGCCGAGCAGGAGAACACCGTCTACTCAGCTAAGCCCAGATGCCACTAACTTTAGGCCTTTCTCTGTTGTCCTAACATCTAAAAAACCATAAATCCAGTTCCAAAAAGAACTGATGAATGATATTAAAGCTTTTGGAGAGGGGACCCTCAATAAATTGCACTCCTCTTCCCCACCTGAATTGTGAACAAGTTGAGGAAATGAAACAAAGGAAGAGCAAATGGGGATCACCTTTGTTACTGGTGGAAGCCAGGCTGGAGACTAGGTTTAAGTCTGGTTGTCCAGTGGGCTAAAATTAGACAGACTTGCCCAAAGACAGGCATTTGCTAGACGGGAGCAGGCCCGCCCAGGCAAGACGTACAATACAGAGAGACATTGTGCTCCCTTGGAATGCTCACCTTGAAAAGAAAGTAGCGGAGCTGAACCAACAGGCCCAGGGATTCTTCCAGAATTACAATCAGATTACCCATTCCAGAGCCCCAGGGGTGAGATGAGCAAAGGGGCAAAGAGGGACAAGACCTGTTTTAGGGAAATCTCATATTATGGAAACCAGGAGAGGGTCAAAGGTGCCTCTCCTCTGTATTCATCAGAGTTCTACTAGGCAAACAAAAGCCATACCATGGTTATTAAATAGAGGGTATTGAACACAGGGGATTTTAGTTATAAAGGTGTTAGAGAAGCTCAAAGAGTAACCAAGGTAGATGAGGCATCCCAAAGATTAGCAAGTGGAAAGCCAACCCCTATCCTTATGGCTGGAGGGACAGAAAAAGGAGCTGGAGGCCCTTTGGTAGAGACTAGCATCCTCAGGGGCCTTCTCAGGCAAGAGCTAGAACCACAGAGGAGCTGCAGCTGCTACCAGATAGGCCTCCCAAGGCAGAGAAAAGGACAAGAAACACCTTGGCTACTCCTTTCCTCTCAACCTCCAGTCTCCACCAATTCCTCTCACAGGCGCACTGAGGCTAGAGCGAGTGGTCAGGAGAGCCTGGGTATCACAGTGGGTAACAGCAAGTGCAACAGTAAGACCCACAGAGCAGAGACAGGGAGAGGACCTGGAGCAAATGGGCAAATAGCTAGCACAAAGGCAGCTAGCTATTTAACAAAGGCAGAGTTTTACTGAAATTTTGTAGACAGATTAAAGATAAATTTATCACACATCACACACCCAGACCTTTCTAAATGTCTCTTCACCATTTCTTGGAATTTCTTTCCTGTAGTAGCTGCCATTTCCTGCTCCATCTTTCCTCTCCACCTCAGATCTCTCCCTGGCTCCCTCTTGCTCCCTTAACTCTCTGAATCCCCTCAGCAAAAGCCTTGCCCAAAATCCTAGGGGACTTCATTTTGCTCCCTCTTCACCTTCTCTGTCAATGATGACTCTCTTTGGGACTCCCTGGGCGACTGCTCAGAGCGTTGAACAGATTAAGTAAATTGTATTCATGTGACCAACTTGGTACTTGCAGCTTAATCAAGCCTGAGTCCAGTTACCCAGGTAAGGGTAGAGCATGCACCCTCAAAATAACAGCGTCAACAGGAGCTCTTGTGCTTCTCTTTTCTCTCTCAAACTTTAGCAATTGACCAGTTAGTTACATTGGTTAGTGCCTACGACAAAATGCAGCCCCTCCATCTCCCACCTGGCTTGCATATGTGTTTGTTTTGCTTTTAACGAACTGAAAGGACTTCTTTCTGTTTCATTTTCTTGTAACCACAGAATTTAAGTATCTGTTGTTTAGTTTCTGGGTTCACTGAAGAGGGTGAAAATCAAAGAGGGTGATACTATTTCAAAGTATATGAGCAAAATAAAAGATTACAATCTTCCAACTTAGAATGAAGCCTGGAACCTAGTAGGGATTTCAAAGTTGTGTGCTGATTCATAGAAAAACATTAAGACACAGATAGGTTAAATGATTTACTCAAGGTCATACCACACCTCATGCAATGACTTTATTATCTGAACTACTAAAGAACAACATAGATATTTACATGGTTAACATTATTGTTGATAGTAGAGGGCCATAACTAGAATATGGATTTTCTGGCACCCCAATCCATGTCTGCTGGCTCTGTGAGACTGTCCAACATGATGGAATTGCAGCATAGTTGTTAGAAGTTCCAGCTGTGTGGTCATATAGGCATGGGTTCAGATCCCAGCTCTGCCACCTACTAGCTACATGACTTTGGACTAGCTCCTTAACATCTCTCAGTTAAATTTCTGCATCTAAAATGTGGGGTAAGAATAGTGCCTTCCTCACTAAGAAGGATGAGGATTCAATGAGATGTGTGCTGTTGGGGAGGAAAAACTTCCTCTACCCTGTTAAGTTCAGTACCTGGGAGCCTGCAAATTAAACTAACAAAAGGCAGATTAACAAGAGAAAAGACACACAATATTTTTCTTTTTAAAACATATTTCATTTATTTATTTGTACAAATTTATGGGGTACATATGAAATTTTTTTACATGTATATAATGCAGGGTGATCAAATCAGGTATTTAGTGTGTCTCTCACCCTAATTATAGCCACCTATTCTGCTATCAAGCAATGAATGTATTCCTCACATCTGATCCTATGCATGTACCCTTTAATCCACTTTTCTTCATCACCTTCCCAGCACTCTACTTACCCTTCCCAGTGTCTGTTCTCTATCTTTCCTCTCTCTACCTCCATGTGATCAAATTCTTTAGCTCCCACACATAAGTGAGAACATGCAATAGTTGTCTTTTTGTGCCTGGCTCATTTCACTTAGGATAATGACTTCCAGTTACAATTTTTACTAATATTTACATGTGCAGGAGTTCACATAAAAGGAGTAAACTCAAAGAGGTGGTTAAATTCCAGGGATGAGTCACTCTTCCCTTCCTGTCACAGAGACGGGTAAACACCTTCACAAAGGGAAATCTGTGCTCTGCTTTTAGGTAGATAAGGGAAGAGGAGAGACCTCTCCTGTATCTGTTGATGCTCAGTTGCCTTCAGCTCGAAATAATCCTTATGCTAAAGTGGCATGTTTTGGGATGGCATATTCTGGTCCCCTTCAATGTCCAGTGCCTTAGCACTAGGTCTGGTCACAGTGAGTGCTAAATGATCATCTATCATTGGAGTAGACTATCCCCCACTCCACGCTGTTGTCGTACTAGAGTCCAGACACAGTGGGATGGCATAGAAAGGGGATGAAGCATTTTTTACTTTCCTCTGGCTTTCCTGCCTGGGCTTTCCTACAAGTGAGATTATCTACATTTAAGTCATATTTGATCACCCTGAATGCTCACTCGGGTCTGTCCTCCCGTTTGCATTGCTCTGCCTTGATCCTGGTTCAGGTTTGTCTGGCGTAGACAGCCCTCTGTGCAGCTCCTGTCCACCGTCCTGGGTCATACGCTAGAGAAAATGCGGAGTCCTTCATGGGCTCCCTACTGCCTTCAGGGTAAAGTTCAAGTGCAAAGCCCAGCACCATCTGCTCTGCACCTAACTTTTCAGTCTGAATCCCCTCCCCCCACAGCTCACCACTCCCCTCACCCTTTCCCCAACCCTATCAAAGTAACTGCCACCACTGACTCAGGGTGCCCTCTCCTGCCTTTGGTCTCTAAACAGGGGACATCACTGCATGAAGTTCCTCTCTGCCCCTGACTCACTCGGCAGGAACCTGCTCTCGGTAATACTTCCCAGCCGCCCTGCCTTACTCCTCTTCCCCCGTCCTGGCCGAGTTGGATGCCCCTTTGAGTCCCCTCTCCTCTACGGAATTGTAATTGTGCATTTGCTTCTTTTTCTCTGCCTTTAGTCATGAACTCTTTGAAGGAAGGACCACATTTAGTTCACGTCAGAATCCCAGTGCCTAGCACAGGCCTGGCTTAGAGTAGGCGCTCCAGGTCCTTATCGAATGAATGATGTCATGTAGTCTGTCTGTGGTGGCCCAGGACACCAACAATAACTTAACAGCCTCATCTCTGTCTGACATTCAGGGCTTCTATAAAGAATATGTGGGAGGAAAAGGAGGTGACTGGTAGTGACCCTGCAAAAATAGGCAGGTGAAAGGAATGGCTGTAACGTAATGAAGAAATAGCCTTTATAAGTTTCCTTGTGGAAGATATATGTTAATTTCCCAAATGTATGAGCATCTGTGTATTTTTGCGGGGAATATACAGTGTCTTTTCTAACACTGAGATGCTTGAAATGGAGTTATTTCCCTCCCAAATGAAAGCCAATTAAATAAATTATATTTTTTCCCTCGGTGCTTACAAAGTGTGGGAGTTGTCACCAAACATTACTAAATGTTCTAATTTAGTCATAAATGGGCTGAAAGAATGTAGCATAATTATAAGTCCAAAGTAAGTTGTTCTAAATATTTTATCATGTTCAGCATATGCTGTTAAAAAAAAACTCTCAAACTATAATTGTCAACATTCAATTCACAAAAAGTAAACAACAGCTGAGTATAATGGGATGATAAAGAATCTCTCCATAATTCCCAACATATGGCAAAGAATATGTCCATTTTCAAGTGAAAGATGGTCACACTTATCAACTGAGCCATTTCCTTTGTTTGAATTGTTCCAATTAGAAAAACATCCCCAGGAAAACTAGGGGCATTTTCCTGAAGCTGATGGAGTACGGTGCAGTGAGACCTCAGGCAGAAGGGAAGGCCATATATCTTTGTAAAAGCAGACATTCCACGGTTCCATAAGACAAAAACAAGTGGATGCTGAGTGGGAAACCTATGGACAAATTTCCACCTACCAGTTATGGTTTCTGTGTACAAACTCTGGCAGGCCCAAGCCCGAGCCCCGTCTTTCCACGATGTGCATTCACTTAAATGCACAGACACGTAATCTGTTTCTAGGGAAGGCCACTGGGAAGCTGCTTGAAATTTTTTTTTTTTTTTAATCAGATGTTTTGCAAACATGGGTTTTAACCTCAAAGGAGATAATTCTAAACCATTTATCTTTCAGAGTGGAGGCACAGGAGGTGAGCGCCATCCGAGCTGGCTCTAACCAGACACTTCAAAGCTGCCTGGAAGAGGAAGACAAGGCGGTCTCCAGAGAACAGGCCCTGCTCCTGGGCTGGGAGAGATAAGGAGCAAACACCCAGCCTTGGGACAAAGGGTTTTGTGAAGAAAATGCTGAGTAACGAGACTGTCTCTTTGCTTTTCCCCGTGAATAATAACATTCCACCTTAAATCCTTTTGGGAATGAGCCCTGGGGTTTTGCAGCCGGCATTGAATGAATAAATTAGCAAATCATTGAACTCATTAGTTAATTAATAACCACACCTAGGCAGAGAGAAATGAACAAGAGCACTCACTGAGAACTCTCTGTGGAAGGAAGGACTTGTTCTACATGGTCAGATGTAGTGGAAAAGTCTGACAATTTGGAGATAGGACTGCTTTCTGAGCTCCAGTTTGCTGGAGATAATAATCAGAAGTGCTGTGACTATGCTTTGCAACTCTAAAATGCCTTGAAACGTTGTTTATATCACTCCGCTTGTCTCCTTGATGAGCTGTTTTTAAAAATAATAGCATTATAATTAATCAGATTAATCTCGTTGAATAAAAATAAAGCCTGCCTTTTCACAGAGCTCTTCATCATGCCAGCCAGTGTATCTGCTCATGCACAATGATTCTTTCAACAGAGAGAGAGAGTGACTCTTTGTTGAGCTCAAAAGGAGCTACAAGGAGAAGAGAGGTGGGTACCATAGAGACAGCACCCACACTGCTGTTCTTTAAGGGTACTGGAAGGGACATAAAGCAAAAGTATTCTCAGAAAACGAAGGGACTTCAGGGGAAGAGCTCAAGGTTCATTGTGTGGCTTCTTGATGGACAAGATGGCATCACTATTGCCCTGAGATAGAGAAAAAGAAGAGTAAGGATTCTAGAGGGAAAGCATCCCTGCCAATGAGGGGAGAACCTGGGTGGCTGAACTGTTTGATCAATCTCCTTTCTATCACTGTCTGTTGAAAGCTCTGACATGATCAGATTGCACTAGGGGAGTTGGAAAAAGTGAGGAAGAGATTGTAAGACTCGTCTGTCCTCTGGAATCACTCTAGGCAGGACGGAGTCGCAGGAAGCAAGCCAAACCCAGCACAGTACAGGATGGACGGACAAAGGGAACAGAATGGGTCTCCTCTCAGAGAAAGAAAGAACAGTCGCAGCTGAAGCAGGAGGAAAGAGGCTTGCTACGGTAGCAGGCAGACATTCTGACCTCTCCTCTTATGAGCACACAACAATTTCTTAAACGTTTAATGATGACAGAAGAAACACGTGTCTTAAAGATGAAGTGGGCTTGTCACTGAGCTCCTTTCTGTCTCTTGGTAGCAGTTTATGAATTTACACAAGAAGAACATGAATTCACAGAACTAGCATTATTTTACCTTTTTCCTTTACAGAGGCATATTTGGCTATTTTGTGAGGCATTCTGAGGTTAAGGAGAAAAAAGAATAAAAAATATCTTTTAAAAAATGAAGTCAAGTAAAATTAGGGAAAATGGTGTGTCTTAGTCCCCCTGCCAAGTCATTTAATCATAAGTAACTGGATTTCATTATAATGTGCATTATAATAACACCTGATTCATGGTGTGGATCCTAAAGGATGGTTCTAGTTATTCTCTTGAACAATTTTGGTCATTTTTATTCTTCCTCCTAATGGTGTTCCATTTCGTCTATTATCTTGCCTTACAGTACTTACCTAACAACTAAATGTCAAGTCGGGAGATGGTAATTATATGCCATGTCCTATTCTCCTAGTTTAACTTGACCTTTTTCTTGATGAGGTGTTTTCTCCCCTGGAGTACTGGCCTTTTGATGCCACATACGCAAGCTATTTTGGATTGCTCCTTGCTGCAGAACTTCTCATATGAAGGTTTCAATGTGAAAATTGTCTGTCATTTCGTTTTTTAAACTAACAACATTTTTGCTGATTGAAATAGGTTCTGCCCAACTTTCTAGACAAAGGTACAGAACATGTTTTGTCTATTGCTTGACAGATGACAAGTGCTTCCAAAGAATATAAATGTTATTTTAGATTCTAGATCTCTACTTCGCCTAAGTTTCCATGACTTAACTGAGAGTCATACTGATCTTCTTGCAGAAGGTACATTATTTTTTACTTAAGTTGGGATTTATACTGATTTTTCTAACATATATATTTTGGGAGAACATTTGTGTGTGGTAGGAAGAGTGAATTAACCCATCAGGTTTTCTTATTGGTTTTTCATAAAAATTTTTCCTCATTTCAGCCTCCTTACAGAGTTGCTGATGGTGTGGTTTGTATTTTTCCAAGGCAGATCTTTAAGTTGGCAAAATAGTTATACTTACATTTGCCTTCCATGCTTAAGAAATAATTCATAGTGCTTGTGGAATGTCGATATTTCTACATTGCCTAATTAGATCATAAAGGATACTCAGTTTTCTGTGCCATGTTTTCTTTTTGTTTGTTTTGTTTTGTTTTGAGAGAAGGAGATCAGCAAGACAGAGAGAGCCAATTTTCTGAGATTATTAGAAAATAACGAATTTACAGTGAACAGCTTCAGAAAGATTTATACAGATCCCTTTTCAAAAATTATGGTCTGTAGGCTTGTAGGTAAAAAAAAGGTCCAAGCAGAGAAAATAGGCAAGATTTGTTCTCAGGAATACTGTGTGTTTGGATGCCTCTTAAATTTATGATTTTGGGATAATTTAATATCACCATAATTACAATACCTCCATATATTTTTCTATATAGTAATATTCCAGTTTAGCTCAGCAAGACTGACTGATGTTTGCCAATTCCCAAAGCACCTAAAGCAGCTATTGAGTCATCCATCCACCAGTACTTAATGAGCCTTGGTCTAGGAGGAAGACACTATGGCAAAATTCAGGAGACGTCTAGATGAAATCCCAGTTAGTCCTAGTTAAGACCTGGTTAAGAGAATTAAACACTACTCTTACAATATTTATCACACTGTTCAACTATCCAGCACACACTTGCAAATCTTAAACACATGAAACCTGAAATAAATTTGCTGGGATTCAATCACTGTGTACTTCAATTTCTTTGTGTGTCATGCTTTGGCCTTCTGATTTCTACAGCACCTTTCTACATAATGGCTACTCGGCATATATTTGTTGATGGCAGGCTGGCCGGGTGTAGACACATAGAAAGTAACTCCCCTACCCCACCCTGCCCTGCACAATGGATTGCATTGTAGGGTTTCATACATTTTCTCCTAATTAACTCTTGATAGGTATCCAATGAAATGGGACCAAACTCTGACCCAAAATTCTATGTTTACAACTTCGGTCAGATTGACTTTCATTCTGTAAGTATTACATGTAAGCACAAAACAATTAAACAGCAGAAGCCAGTGAGACAGGAAGCAGACAATTTTAACCACAGCTGCTGCTACTGGAGGGGGCAGGGTGCGTTGGGCTTTATTGTGCAAGACAGAAAGTATCCAGAAAGAAGAAGGAAGGGTATGAACTTGTACTAAGTGCTAAGTCTGTGTCAGGCGCCAGGCCAGCTCCTTACATAAACCATTGTCGGGTCGCACTGCAATCCCGAGCCGTAGCCATTTAAAGATAGAAAGGACAAGTCTCAGAAGTAGTTAAGTCACTTGCCCGAAGTCTCCTCGCTCACATTTGGCAGATCCCGGATTGAAACTCAGACCTGTCTGCTTGAAAACATGCCTTTCCCACTCTGGTCAGCTGTCTCCATTCTGCCTTCTGTAGTGAGGGGACGCCTGACCATTTAAATTAGGTTCTCTTGATTTTAAGAATAAGACTGAGGTCACCTCAAATAATGAAGAATGTGCTATGCCTATTCCTTTAGAAATGAGGAAATAGTGATCTCATGGCAAAGTCTCAGGGAACCCAGGAAAAGGAAAACCACCAGGTTTCAGAAACCATCACAGCCAGGCCTCAAGGAGACTGGAATAAGAAAGTCATTGAGATGCCAAGACAGTCCTGGGAGTGCAGGTGGTGGGGTTTCTGGGTCTTCTGCAAGGCCACCCACCATTGACAAGACCCATTTACTCTCCCAGAGTGTGCTTCTCTGGGCATAACTGCTTCTCTGTTTCTCTTTCATTATCCACTGGCTTTCCCACCTTTTACTCACACTCTTTTAACGTCTGTCTGCCCGCCGATTCTTCTCCCTCCCTCTCTACTCCAACTTGTTTGAAGCCTCCCATGTCCCCCCACTAGACTCCTTCATGTCATCTTTCCTTTCCAATATTCTCAACAACAATGTGTGCTACAAACTGCCCCATTCTTTCAGTGTTTCTTCATTCTAATTCCTGAGGATTAGACTGCCAAAGCCAGCTTAACCTTGTTTGGAAAGGCTCTTCATGCCAGAATATCTCACAGCCTACAGGTTTTAGCTGCCCTTGAATTGGGGGTCCTACCAGATTTAGTCACCCCAGGAAAGCTGTGGGCATACCTAGCGTCTGCAGGAGTGGCCAGGGACGTGGCAGGCACAGTGACTGACAGGTTGGCAGTGGCTGACGAGAACGAAAACTGATCTCCCACCAACATTAGGTTAGCAGCAGAAAAGACCATAATGTGGCAGTGTGATAAGATGGCAGCTCACAGGGTAGGGGGAAGGCAGCCCTGGGAAGAGACGCGAAGACTTTGGTTGAGAACTGAGAGTGGTTGGGGAAGAAGCTGCAGACTATGAGTCATCCCTCGGTAAGACTTCCGCTGTGAATAGACAGCTCGCACCCAGGAATCACCAGAGCCTTCCAGGAATGCTTCCTTTCTCTCCTCTGCTTGTGAGCTTTGTGAAAATGTGTACGAGCTCACTGAGAATTGAAATTTTTCTCTTACTTTCAGCCTTGATATAGAATTGAAACCATAACACTTGTTTTGCATTTTCTCTCTCAAACTTATTTTTAAAAAATATTTTAATTATATCAATAACATACAAATATGTTCTCCTCATGAAAAGTTGAAACAGTACAGATATGCCAAAGTCTGCCTTGATCCTATTTCTCAAATCCTACTTCTTCCCCAGAGGCAAACTGGGCAGCTTTCCGGACCCACTTCCATGCGTATACAGGGTTCCATTGTATTGTCTTACATAACAGAGCAGCGAGATTCAGCACTTTGCAATCTAGAACCATTTCAACCAAAGAAGGTAGGTAAGGACTTTTACATCTCCCAAGTGTCAGCAACCAATTTCCTCTTACATATCTTGAATGCCAACAAAGGTTGAACAGTTTAAGTGGCAGATTCCAGGTAAGTCAAAAGCCAAAGGGATCATTTGGTCGAAGTACAAAGAGGCACAAGGATGACAATGGCCACTTATCCCAGGAGTAGAGACAAACAATCAGTGGCTTGACTCCTACCTGGTTTGGTGCTGTGGACTCTATGCATTTGCCTGATAAACATTAGCTGAATTCAACTAGTGTAGAAGTCAGCGTCAGCTGATAAAAAATAGAAGTTCCCTCACTACAAACAACTATAAAAAGCCCATAAGATGATAAAAAAGTAAGGGAGGACCTGAACAAACAAATAAAAATTTGTTTGACATCTCTCCTTCCCTACCAATTGTCATTTCTATTCCAGCCTCATGATCGAAAATTCTTCAGGGAGGCTTGAGTCAGGAACTAAATTCTAAACAGAATCCCCACCAACTTATAATTTTAAAACTTGATGAATTTGAAATAATTAGGGCAAAATCCTGAATTTCATAATTCTCTTTTCTAGAGTACAGTGTAATTGCAAACTGTACATGGCAACTTGAATTAGTCTACTCAGGGTTATTAGACCTTTTTAAATGATTGACAATCAGGGCATTCATTGATAGTATTTATATGTGAGCCTGCACTTTTAATGTGCTAAAATATAGTTGCTTAATCCAAAATCATTAAAGCATTGATTAAATTTGGATTATAAACCATATATGAGGCCAGGATGATTCTGCTGTTCTATTCCAATATTCCTCCCTTGTGCCCCAACACATACACTGAGGGCACCAACTGTATGTCATACATGTATATTTCAAACATGTATATCTCATGCAATTGCAACAAATGCATATTGACTGTTGAAAACATAAACACAACAAAGCCCTGGAGATACAGGAATGAACAAGAAAAATACTTACCTGTGTCATAGAACTGACACTGGCACACTGCTGGAGACAGAAAATAACACGTAAACAAATAAAAATGGTTCAGATGGTGATCAGTGGATTAAAAAAATAAAACAAGGTAAAGAGAGAGAATGACTGGGGTTAGGCGTACAGTAGTTTAGCTATGGTGGGCTGAGAAGTCCTTTCTCAGGGGCACATTTAGACTGAGATGTGAATGATGAGAAAGGAGCAACCAGGCTCAGATTTATAGTGCAATTGGAGAAACCAAGCAAATCCACACGAAGCAGTCAGCAAATACTTAGGGACTACACTTCATAGCATACTGCACTTCTTGTGACCAGGATAGCACTACCAGTCAGAGAAGGGAATGTTGTGTCTGGTCTTGGAAAGCAGTTGGGTAGGATTTAGGGTGCGAGGAGGGAGAAGGAAAGGCAGAGATGGCACTAAAAGATTCTGCAGAGTGAGACAGAGATGAGGCAGTCCAGGGGAGTAACGCACAAAATTTGAGGAGACACCCCATCTCAGGATGGTGCAAGCACAGAGCCGGCACCTAAGAATGAGTTCGTCCTAAATCTTGTGCCCTACTTGCCTCACCTAGTCCCGTTTCAGAGGATTGAGGTAAGTGGCGTGGTCAGAAGATGGCAAGGAGATCCTCCATGATAAGGAAAAAAGCAGCCCTGACATCCAAGAGCTGGCCTGATGCTATTAATATCGGTAGGCCTTGGTGTTGCTTTGAGCCGGCCTGGAACTGACAGCTAGGCTTTGGTGTTTTCTGACAAAGGAAAAGAATTTCATAAAACACCCACATCAGACAAGGCCACTCTGTGACTGTGATGGACCAAGATAAAAACAAAACCACTCAGCAGTCCTGCCTGAATGTGAGACTTGCCCAAACCACAAAATACCAAGCATCCTCTCCCCCAGATTATGTGAGTGACAGCTGCCTCTGCACCAGTTGCAGCTTTAGCTTCCCTCAAGTCTGCCCTCCCTGCAGATAACATTTATTAACATCCAAATCATAGAAATGCCTCGACTTCCTGAGAGCAGCCAAAGCAGAGCAAAGCCCCGCTCCCTTGAACTCTCCTCCAAATCAGCAAACACAAGCCTAAGTCTCACGAGTCTTTTCTAACACCCTTTTACTGAGACACCCCAGGATGTGTGTTGTTTCTCTCTGTGAGTAATACATTCAACATATACAGGGTGCTCCTCGTGTTCTCTGGCTGGAGGACATTGACGTAGGTGAGAATTCACTCCGCTGAGGGGTGGAGAGAAATGGGCTTGGGTGGTAGGACCGGGCTGGGTCAGGTTTATGAGTTTGAGTGGATCGTCTCAGAGCTAGACCAAGGCCATGGAAGGAAATGTACTGCCAGCCATTCAGGAGCAAAGGCTAGCCTGGTGGGAAATTCGAGTTCTGAAAAATTGACCTGGTAGTATGCACGGTGAATGTGAGGCTGGGGTGGGTGGTCTGGGCTCTTGGCTGCTTTTTTACAGACGAGAAAACTGAAGTAGCAGCGATGTGACTGCCCAAGACTCACATACCGACTGAGAGAGGGCTTCTGAGTCTCTTGTTTCTAATGCAGCGGCTCCCTGTCGCCCCACCTCCCGCTCCCACCTTAGCCACATGTTGTGTTACTGGAAAAATGAAATCATTTATTGGCTTAAAAAAAAATCATTGACTATGGAAACTCCACTGAGGAATTTAATAAATAAAACAATCACTCCCTGCCTTTGAACTGACTTGTGTCATCCACTGCCCTCCACCACAGGCATTGTAGAAAACCTGAGAGATCCAGCAGAAGGCATTGCTGAGGAAACCTGACCCGGTGGAGACGCATTCCAGTGAGTAGAATCAGTCCACGTTGGACTTTGGGGCTGGAATTTCCAAAAAAAAAGGCTCATTTCAAAGAAAAATACATGTTCCAGGACTAGGTCACAAGGGAAGGCTTCTCAACCTTGGAAAGGGCAGGCAGGGACCTGTTTCCCAGGCTCTGAGGGAGAAACTTCTGATTTCCTTTCCTGGTAAGTCTGTGTGGCACCATCTCCCCTCTCCACCCTTGGGTTATCTGTGTGTATATTTTCCCTGCCCTTTTAGACTGCCTGGTCCCTGAGCAGATCATATTGCTGATTTGCCTTTGCAATGTTAGTCCAGTGCCTGCCACCAAGTAGGTCCTTTCTTACTCATTGGCGGACTTCGTATCTGAAATGTACTGAAGGAGCATGCTCAAAATAGTTGGCTTTCTCTGATGGGAGTTTTGCTAGCTGGGAAGGTGATGTGGGGTAACTTCTCATCAGGGAATTTTGAGTGCTATGGAAAGAGCAGCATGATTGGAAGAGAGGCACATTTCACTAAGATACACTCTGCTATCTTTGTTTTACATTTAAATGAAATTTGGGTCTACATGAAATGTGGATGGCACATTAAGTGCAATTTCCTCAGCATGATTTGAGCTGCTGATTAGAGAATCAAGGCCTCTTGGAGTATTCTGTTTGTGTTACTGATTGGTTAAGGGCTGTTTCCCAACTCTGGAGTGAATCCCGTTTTCCTCTGGAGAACTAAAGAGCAGTTGCCTTTCAGGCCCAGCCAAAGCGAACTCTCTCTTTTCACAGAGTCCAAGCCGCTGAGCTGAAGCCCTTGAGTTCTCTTCCTGACTACACAGGAAGCAAAGAAACATCATTGTGTAGTGAAGAATTAGCCCTCTCTAAAACAGCTCTGGCTTTTGTCCTTGGCTTCTAGAAGATACTGTCTAATGTCTTTCTTTGTCTGGTGGCCGTGGGTCACAGTGGGCAGTCAGAACAATTTAGGGCGGGGGCTGGCCTTAGGCCTGGGGCTGATCTCTCCAGAAAGACCAACAATGTGACTTTGGGTGGAGGCTTTGGGTCACCTCATATCAGTGGCCTGGAGACTGAGATCAACTAGCCAGTCAATCAATCGTGCCTGTGTAACGGAGCTCCAATAAAGACTGAACACTGAGACTTAAGTGAGCTTCCTTGTTGGCAATACTCCGTATTGTCACACATCAGTATCACATATTGAGGTCACACATATCCTGACCCCACAGGGAAAAGACAACAGAAGCTCTGCATTTGGAACCTTCTTGGACTCTGCCCTACGAGTCTCCTTTTGGCTAATCTGAACCTGTATCCTTTCCCTGTAATAAACCATAACTGTGAATATAACAGCTTTCAGTGAGTTCTGTGTTTCTAGATAATACCAAATCAGAGGGTGATTTTCAGAACCCAGTAAAATTGCAGTTGGTGTCAGAATTGAGGGACATCTTGGGGACTGTGCCCTCACTCCTCACATACCCCCTCCCAGAAAACCAGACCCCAGGCCCTGGGAATAAGGAATTAGTTCACTCTTGGGGGAAAAACTATACCAGAGACTGGGAGTATCCCAGGTTTGGGTGCTGATGGTGAAGGATGGAGGATAATATTCTCAATACCCCCTGTAAGCCTGACAAAATCTATCAATGGTAGGTTTGCCAGCTAACTAGTAATATCTAGGGGAATTTGCTTTGATGGGTTTTAAGGCATAAAGAGAGCACAGTAGAGAAAAGAGCAGTGAACTAGAAAACATCAGACCAAGGCTCAGGCTCAATCTCTAGAAACTTCTACAAGTCTATACAACGGAGTCTCCTGGGCCTCAGTGTTTCCCACTTGTGAAATGGCAATAATAGGTCCTGGACTGATCACTTCAAAAGATTAATAGAAGGAATAGATGAAATAATGTATGTCAAACAGTTTAGAAAACTGTGACATGATACTTACAGAAATGGATGATATTAATATTGTCATCCTACTCCTAGTCGTTTTATAGATGAGACCCAGAAGGCAGAAGTGAAAAATATTTCAGATTCATAATAGAAATGAGAATCCATGTTTCCTAACTCCAATGCTGGTGATTTTTAAATAAAATTTGATACAAGAGCATTCCCTTATCCAGAGGGCAGGCTTTTGATAACCCCAACTGTCCAGGGTAAGCAGGAAAGTGTCTCTGAACACAAAACAGCTGCCATGAACACCACTTTACAATGGAAGTCTCCAACTACACAGATATTTTACATTTTTTTCTCCTGGAAAATAGTCAAAAATTAAGCCTACTGATTTAACAACTTATTATTTATCAGAATAGAAACTACAGAATAGCCTAGGTAGAGCAGAGGCTAGTAAACAGAAGTGACATCTAGGAAAATAATAGCAGACACAGCAGTTTCATTTGGGGGCAACAGTTCATCATAACTCATTAGTGTTGCTGCAAATGCCTGGTAGCTAGTCTCCGTAATGATGTGCCTGAGTCATTAAAGGAGGTTTAAATGATGTTCAGTTTGCCCTGAAAGATAGCAAAGGAAGGAAATAAGAGGTGTAATTATAGGAAGGGTAGAGACATGGTTATCATTTTGTGCAGACAATATAATTGCATTCAGAGAAAACATCAGAGAATGGACTGAAAAAGTATTAAAATAATAAATTAATCAATCTCAGTTTCTTCAGGGTTATTGGGAAGATTAGCACTTGCACAGGGCCTGCAACGTAGTAGGTTATTCACAAGTAATAGAGTAAATACAAGATTCATATACAAAAAATCCAGAGTGTTCCAGTACTAGTACTTACCAATTAGAAACTCTAATGGGGAAAATGGATTATATTAGTAATAGCAATACAAGGCCCAAATCAAAATACTAACAAAGAAGAAAAAACATGTGGTGCTTATAGGAGGAAAAATTATTAAATTACAGAAAAAGAAAATTGATTTCCTGAATGAAAAGATATGCCAAGATATTGAATGGGAAAACGGAATATGTACAGAGGTCACCTGTCCCCAGATAACTTATAGACTTAGAATAATTTCAGGCAAAATCCCTACCTTACAATTTTTGGAACTTGGCAAAATATCTTAAAATTTCATCTGAACTCATAAGGAGCAAGTAAACTGGGGAAAATCCGTGAAAGGGAAGAGATGGTAGGGACGTTCCTAACATACAGAGTGTATGATACAGCCCACAATAATTAAATCAACAAGGGACAGGTACAAGCCTCATGACATCAATAGAGTAGACAGCTCAGAAGCAGATCACAGAATTTGTTTTATGAAAAAGGAGGCATCACGCGTTAATAGGGAAGAAGTCTTGCTCAATAAATGGGGCTGGGAAAAAATGGTTAATTATTTGAGGTGTTAACAAAAGACCATGAGATGTGGGGAAGAAAAAGAGAGCTTTATTTTCTACTGAAAAAACAATATGGAGGTTAGGAGGCACATCCTTCCATACAAGTGAAAGTAGACTCTCCTAAGAACAAACATAGGGTCTGGCTTAGATAGGGAAAGTTCTTGCCCCAGTTCTCAATCAGGTCCATTTATACTAATAAAGTATTCAAATTTGTTCAGTTCTGATTGGTCAAAATATTAATAAGTGAGCCCTGATTGGATGGTTTCCAAGCCCACAACTAAAAGTTTCTCTCAGATGTTTCTTTCAAAGAGTAGGTTGGACCAGGGTGGAGGGTCAGGATGAAGGTTATCTTGGCACCAACAAGGGAAACTGGTTTGGCTTGCTTGTAGAAAGGGAGGTCCTGTGACACTTTTACATCGTTCTGAGAACACAGAATACATGACGGCTCCCTCACCCAGCCATGGCTGCTTGGGTCTGTTTTAGAGGTTGTTTTTTTATTTTATTTTTTTCATGAATTGACTGTGTTTAATATTACTGCAGGAAAAAAAATAGCTTTATTGACATATTCAAGTATAGCAATGTCACATTTTTTTCTTCCCCTATCTCTATTGTCTTTTTAAAAAAATTCCATGCAAAGCATACATATTATGCAAGGCATAGTTTCAACTTCCCTCCTATAAATCAGTAATTCCAGATCTTCACTTCTAGACCAATCTGTTGACTCGAACTTGAGATATACATTTCCACCACACTCACTAGACATTTCTCTTTTTTTTCCAATTTATTTATTTATTTTCTTTCTTTTTTTTAATTTCAGAATATTATGGGGGTACAAACATTTTGGTTACATATAATGCCTTGGCATGGCCCAAGCCAGAGCTACAAGCGTGCCCATCCCCCACACAGTGGGCTCCGCACCCATTAGTTATGAGTTTACCCCTCCTGTGAGCACCTCAGCTAGCCATCAGGAGTCTATTTTGTGTGTCAGCCAGGGCATACTTTAACAGGGGGGAAATTATTTAGCACCTTACCTTACACTCCACACCAAAATAAATTCCACACAAATGAACTCAATTTATGGATCACTTTGCTTCCTGGTTCACTAAGAAAATCAAAACAATTTTCAAACACCCACTACCCCCTCTACTCACCAAACAACATTCATGCTCCTATATCCTGCTTTCCATCTTATTATTTTAGACAAACCGTCCTTGTTCCTAATTAAGGCCAGTCTCTTCACATGGGCCCTAGAGCAGCTTTGTCCAATAGAAATAGAACGTGAGGCACAAATGGAGCTTCACATTTTGTAGTGCCCACAGGAAAAAGGTGAAAAGTCACAGATGAAAATAATTTTTAATCTCTTTCATTTAATTCAATGTCCAAAATATTATCATTTCAACATGTAATCAACAAAAATTGTTAATAAGCTTTTTTAAATTAATTTTTCTTTTTTTTGAGACAATCTCTCTCTGTTGCCCAGGTGGGAGTGCAGCAGTCTGATTGCAGCCTCCTGGGCTCCTGGGCTCAAGGGATCCTCCCGCCTCAGCCTCCCCAGTAGCCAGGACTACAGTTGTGGGCCACCACATGGGCTAATGCCTCGGCCTCCTAATAAGCTATTTTATCCTTTTTTCTTATACTAAGTTTTTGAAATATGATGTGTATTTTACACATGTAGCACATCTCAGTTTGGACTCACCACATTTCAAGTGCTCAGTACCCACATGTGGTTCTGCACTCCCATGGTGGACAGCACTTCTCCCTTGAGGACATCACAGGACATCGCTCATTCCCTGAGTCTCCAGAGATTGATTTTCACCTCTCTTCTGACTCCTTTTTTCTCATACACACACACACACACACACACACACACACACACACACACACATATACACATATATATGCTGTTATTTTTCCCATTTTCAAATATCCTCTTTTGACGCCGCTAACTCCTCCAGAAACCCTATTGTGACTGCTCCTTTTTAAAGTAAAATGACATTGTTTTGCTATGGTCATTCTTTACAATTCATTTCCTCACATTCTCCCCCAAATCCACACCAATCAGGCTCCCCTCCCAGGGCTCCAGCAAAACACTTCTTGTCAAATTTGCCCAGTGACCATGATATTAATCAATTCAATGCTAAACCCTGATTTCTCACCTTGCTTGATGGTTTAGCTGACCACCCTTTGTCTGAAAGACTTTTTTCATTTGACATCTTCATTCGACTTCTAGGATATCACATCTTACGTCTTTCCTCCGACCTCATTGGTGACTCTACTTACCTGCTTCCTCCTCTCCTTTCCAAACTCTTAATTCTCTTCTTCCAAATTTATTAAGTTTGCTTGAGTTTTAATTTCACAGCCTCAAATACTACCTATAAGGTTCCAGTTCACAAATGTATATCTCTAGTCCAGACTTTTTGCCTAAACCTCACTCTCATATTTTCAATTGCCTATTTATCCTAATTTTCTAGCGCTGTCGTAACAAATTACTACCAACTGGGCAGCTGAAAACAGAAATTTATTCTCTCACAGTTCAGAAGGCCAAAAGTCTGAAGTCGAGGCATCAGTAGGCCTGTTCCTTCTGGAGGCTCTGAGAGAGAAGCTGTCCCGTGCCTCTCCACTCGCTTCTGGTGCTTGCTGGGGGGCCTTGGCAGAACCTGGATTGTATAAATACGTCATTCCCATCTCTGCTCCATCCATACAGAGTTCTCCCCTGTGGGTCTCTGTGTAGTCACATGGCTTCCTTATAAAGACACCAGTCATTGGATTTAGGCCCATCCTAATCCAGGATGACCTCACTTTAATTTAACTAATTACATCTGCAAAGACTTATTTTCCAAATAAGATTACATTCTGAGATTTTGAGTGGACATGAATTTTGAGGGGAGTACACAACTCAGTGTACTACTCAACATTGTCATTTAATGGTCAAATAGGCATCTCAATTTAACATGTCGAAGTCTTGTCCATCACTCCTCTACCCATATTCTTATTCATCTCGGTTAGTGACAACTCCATCCTCCATCAGAGAATCCTATCGTCTCTACCTTCACCATATATCCAGAATCTGACCCCTTCTTACCACCTCCACAGTTACACAGTGGTCCCCACTGCCATGCCTCACCTGCATTATTGTAATTGCCTCTTGACAGGTCACTCTACCCTTGTTTCCCCACAGACTCTTTTCAACAGAGCAGCCAGAGTGATCCTGTCAAAACCTGAATGATAGCATGAACCCTCCAATGGCTCTCGTTTTACCCAGAGTAAATGGCAGAGTCCTTACAAAGTTACACAAGGCCTTCCGTACTTTTCTGACCACACCACCGACCATTCTTCCCTTTGTTTACTGTTTCAGTTCTAGTGGATTCCATTTTGTTCCTTGAATATTCCAAGTGTCGTCTGGAGTCAGAGCCTTTGCACATGTTTTCCCTTTTCCTAGAATGCTCTTCCCCCAAGTATCTATGTAGTTTATTCTCTGATCTCCTTTAAATTATTGTCTTCAAATGTCATCTCCTCACACTGGGTGTACTCTCACCACTTTGTGTATAATTGCCATAAGCCTCTACCTGCAGCCCCCGTCCTGGCACTGGTGATCTCCACAACCCTGCACTAGTTTTTTTCTCATAATCCTTTTACCTTTTAATATATCATATAGTTACAATGGCTTTTCTCTCTTCCCTTTAGAAATGAGCTCCACAAGGGCAGGAATTTTGTCTGTTTCGTTTTCTGATATGTATCTAGAACAGTGTCTGCACATAGTAGATGCTTAATGTTATTAAGTAAATGAATGAGATTATATGAATGAGATGTGTGTGGGGAACTACATTCTAGGCATAGAAAAGACAAAAAAGAATCACAAGGAAAGGCATTCTAGATTTTGCTACATTCAGATTTAGAACTTGAGCATGTGTAACAAAACACAAAGATAGCCTACTATACTACATATTTTAGAAAGTCCTCAACTCTCCCCCAAAGTAAGACCTTTTTAAATTTTAGAGTGTTTTAAAATCATTAATTTTAATTATCATTTTAAGCAAGTGAAACCTGAAAAATTAGGAAAAACATTTTGAGTCATCACTGGAATTTAAAATAAGGGGTTTTTTTAATGCACATGGAATTATCTTAATGATATTAAATGGCTTTGCTATAAATAATCTCCTAAGGAACTTACATAAAAAGCTTTTAGGTAATTAAGACCAATTTCTGACATTGTTTTTAAATCAGAAAGGGGTTTGATTGAAGCTGAGAACAGATTAAGGAGATGATGTCTGATGCTTCTGTGATTGTCAGTGTGCTGTGGGCCCCACTCAGAGCCAGGAAGGATCACTTTCTAACACGCCCCTCCCTGTGCTGATGGGAAAACCAGGACTACTCTTCCATGCCGAGTAGCTAAGCCATGGTCATGGACGCCCTTGAGAGCAATCCATTACTTCAACTGTTTATTAATTGTGCTAATATTAAATACATAGGAAGTTATGAGGAATCAGGTGCTAAATTATTCCTTCTAATAAAATTAACATTCCATTTTTTAAAATACTTATTTTTTCTTCAAAATTTTTTTGAGAAATATAATGCAAATACAGGAAAATGCATAAAGCAAATATACAACTTAACAAATTTTTGTGACATGAGCACCCCGTGAAACCACCATTAGGTCAAGAAATAAATTATTGTCAGCACCCCAGAAGGACGCCCTCCCTCCCTTCCTAGAGGGAACAGCTATCCTAGATTGGATAATAATCAATCCTTGCTTTGCATTAGAGTTTTGTCACCTAAATATGCACCTCTATTCTTTAGAATATACTTGTCTTGCTGATGATCTTAGGGAAAAAAAAATCAGTCTTTTCCCATTAAGTATGATATTAGTGTAGGTTTTCGTAGATACCTTTTATCTGGCTGAAGAAATTTCCTTCTATTCCTAGTTTTCCGAAAATTGTTTTATGAGTGGATGGTGAATTTTGTCAAATGCTTTCTCTATGTCAATTGATATGACCACGTGGCTTTTCTTCTTTAGACTGTTAATATGGTGGATTGCGGTGATTGACTTTTGAATATTGAGCCAGCTTTGTACTCTTGGGATAAATCCCGTTTGGTCATTGTAACTATTAATTTTATGTGTCAACTTGAGTAGGCCACAGGGCGCCCAGATTGAACATTGTTTCTGGGTGTGTCTGTGAGAGTATTTCCAGATGAGATTAATATTCGAATCTGTGGGCTCATTAAAGTAGATTCCCTCCGCAATGTGGGTGGGCATCATGCAATCTGTTGAGGACCTGAATAGAACAAAAGGCAAAGGGAGGAGGATTTTATTCCGTTTTTTTCTGCCTGTCTGCTTCAACTGCAACATCTCATCTTATCTTTTTCTGCTCTCAGACTGAGATTTGCAATAGTTTCCCTTTATCCCCCTTATCCAAGGGGGTGATACATTCAAGGACCCCCAGTGGATGCCTGAAACCGTAAATAATAACAAGCTCTATATGTACTGTGTTCTTTCCTATACATGCATACTTATAATAAAACTTAAATTATCATAAGTATGCATAGTCATACTTACGCAGTCACAGTAAGAGATTAACAACTAATAATAAAACAGAATAATTAATATACTATAATAAAAGTTAGGTGAATATGGTCTCTCTCTCTTAAAATATCTTACTGTACTGTACTAACCCTTCTTGTGATAATGCAAGATGACGCAAGTCAATGATGGAGGCATTGTGACATCTGTGACGTAGCATTAGGCTACCATTGACCTTCCGTATTCCTAAATCTATGTAACCATCCCTTACTTGCAACAGATGGCTTGGTGTCACTCCTTTCAGGGGATCCTTTGCTGAAATCTTCATATAGACTCAATACTTTCTGGCACAAAACACTGTTGACGATCACAACACATTTCTGTTCAAGTCTTCCATCACAAATTTAATACTTTTTCTATCTTAACTAAGCACTTATTACACACCGTGGTGTGTTTCAGTTTGGGATGCACCAGCACAACTAGCACGCATTTCTTTTTCCTTCTTCACAATTTCACAGACAGAAGATTTGTTCTTACGGTAGACGTTAGCAGCCTCAGCATGTGACTTTTTTCTTTCTTCATTAAGTCGAGAACTTTCATCTTTTCACATAAAGGAAGCGCTACAGCTTCTCTTTGGCGTACCCACACGGCCAGCATCACTGCTCTCGTGCTTTAGGGCCACTATCAAGTAAAACAGGGGTTACTTGAACACAAGAACTGCAATACCACCCCAGTCGATCTGATCTCAAGAGGGCTATTAAGTGACTAACAGGTGGGTAGCTGGACAGTGAGGCTAAGGCAGACAAAAGGATTCACATCCCAAGTGGGACAGAGCAGGACGATGTGAGATTTCATCATGCTACTGAGACCAGCATGCAATTTAAAACTTATGAATTGTCCGTTTCTGAAATTTTTCATTGCACATCTTCTGTTGTATAGAGAATAATTATTTCTATTGGTAATATTAAAAGAAGTGTTTGCTTTAAAAACATTAATGTTATATTTAAATCTCATGATGTGTATTTTTCTTAAATAGTAATTCACATTATCATGAATGTTAACATACTAAGAAATTTTAAACCAAGTATATTTTAAAATGCTTTTTATTGAATAAGCTTCTTTAAAAAAATAGTTGTCATAGACTTAGCATTACAGCAGATTTTATGTTAGATAAATCCCAGAAAACTAACCATTATTCTTAATATCAACTATTTTCTTTCATTCTTATACTTTTTCTATCTTATAAACCTTATTTATGAAATTTCCCGCTAGTAATAATAGAAATGACTATCATTTATGAAACATTTACATATGCCCAGCCCTGTACTGTGCTTGACACGCATTTTCTTATTGAATCCTCACCGCAAGTCTTGTCAGTGGGTTTCTGTTGTTATCTCCTCTTACTGAATGAGAAAACAGACACTGAGAAATGTTAACTAACTTGCCCCAGGCTTCACAGCCAGTCACTGAATGGCGCACAGGCTTCTAACTCTGGTCTGTTGGAAGCCAAGACCCCCAGTAAATTACTAACTATGATGCAGAAATAAACATTCCATGGCAATGTAAGACAGATGTTTGATTTCTTCTGGAAAACTCCTTACTCCCATATCTATTCCTTCCCTCCCCACCTTCCGTACTTGACTTATATAAGGTAGTAATTCTTCAGGGAAAGAACACATTCTTCTGACCAATGAAAGAAAGAGAAGGGAAAGACAGCTCGTGTTTTCCTTTGGGTCAGTAGATTTTTTTCCAAAGACCTTTCTTTATCAGTAGTTTTAACACACGATGCCATGGTAGCCTGGTCTGGTATGTGGCAAACACACTAGGTCTCTGCTTCTACTTTCTGAGGGGGCTCCTCTTCTGTGTGTGTGCTGGTCCCATGCAAAGCGGTGGTATCTTTGACACTGTCGTTTCAGAGATGTACTGTGTTTTCCAGCAGCTGATCTTAGATGTGGAAATAATGATCTCGAGCTTAGTTCCCCTCCCCCACCTTCACAGTTGAACCCTGTAATTTTGCTCATCAGAATTGCAAATGAAGGTTATCTCACACTGTTTAGCTTGGTTAACTGTTATCACCGTGGATGGTGAGGCACCGCCTGTCGTGCTGATGGGAAGCACGCGTGCCTGTCAGTGTTCACTGTGGCCCCCTGCGAAGGAGAGGTTGTGTGGGGAAGGAACTGGCAATCAGTGGGAAGAGGACTGCAGGATCCAGAGCACCCCACTTAGAATGTCTCCACTTCTTTGATCCTTGAGCACTTAGACATCACTCTCTTCTAATAGTGAAGGGGTTTGGAACACGCCACCCCAAAATGTGCTGCTTTGGCATGCTGATTGCTTTGAGCCAAAGGCACTTGGGAAACAGCATATATAGGATGGGCTCACTGCCCTCCCCTTTTCTACCTGAAAGGGGGTCAGAAAACTTCTCATGAGAGAGGTGCCCTCCCTGTACCAGGAAGAGGAGAACATTCCTATCATCAGAGACTGGGCATCAATGCAGAAATAGACATGTACAAACAAACCTGCTACAGTAATCTTTATCTTCCACCAGTTTCCCCCATATCTATCCTAGTCACTGTCCCACAGTTTACTGCCCCTGACCTTTACCTCCTCACATCCCCACAATTTGTCATTCTTTGTGTAAAAATGTATATAAGCTTTTGGGCCCAACAGCTTCTTTGGGTCATTGTTTTCCTTCTGAAGACTCCCATATAAATGTAAAAATATGTTTGTTATAAAAATATTTTATATTTTATGACATTTCATATTTATTATATGTTATATGTATTGTACATTTATTTGGTCATTGTCATCTCCCCTTTATAACCCTCTTAAGGGCAGGACTTTTGTGGTGAGTTCGCTGTATTCAGCACCTAGAGCCCTGGCGGGCATATAGGAGGAACTCAATACATGTCTGATAGATAAATATGTGCAATGTTTAGAAGTGTTAATATAGGAAAATAGATGGGAATCTCCCCCAGGTGTTTTAAAATCTCATAGATTTTTAAATACATTCTTATATCTACCCAGTTTAAAATAAAAATAATGCTAAACGGCTTTGATGTAGAGCAGAAGTCATTTATATGCCCCTGTCTGCCGCAGAAGCAACCACCTTCCAGCCTTTTAGTTCTTTTTCCTAGCTTTGACCTCCTCATTTCTAAATTTGTTTATATTTCTAACCCTCTGCTTTGTCAATGTGATGCTAAATTACAGGAATAGAAAGTGAGCTTATGGTGAATGACTCACAATTTTTTGCTTTGGTAATACCAAATGATAGTTCATCATAACCGATCTGTCTTCTAGCAGTCCTACCTTCTGAACTTTGCACTTATTGGGGATTATTTTGCTTCTTACTATCAACAGAACATGGGAGGGCCTCAGGTTGGAGGGAGGCAAGAATCCCACATCTCTCAGGGAGAGAAGGTAAAATTGACTTTTTGTAGCTTTCTTTTTGGATAAGAGCCTGAGTTAAAGAACAGCCAGGAGGCTGACCCTGAGTGATCAATTAGGTGTATGTGTGAATCCTTCATATACAAAGACAGAATACTCTGCAGGAAGGCAGGGTTTAAAGCAAGGAAAGGACCATTTTCCTTGAGATGATGCTGCTTAGATTATAATCCCAGATATTAAAAACAAATAAATAAATAAATAAACAACATGGAACTCTGGTCGGCAGCACAGTTAGTGATCTGATTGTAGCAAGAAAGAGGAGGCCCTTGCCTGGGTCTTATAAATTTTGTATGTCTGTATTGAGGGGAGGGAATGGGGAGGACGAGGTTGCAGCAAGTACTTGGGGGAATATTCTGGATATCCCGGTCAAATATAGATGCAGAAATTACGGAGTAATTACTTACAAGAATCCAAAACCCCATAAATCAATGGATATCTCCAAAACATTTTAGCACCTTTATAGAATGTGAATTGTGCTCTCTAATAACATAAAACATAGCCTTATTTTTTAAATCAAAACCTTCAGCATAAACACTTGTGCCTTTCATGCTTACAAACCTCATGGTTGCCATTAGCTAAGTCTCCTTATACGTGAGGCACTGTATATTATTATTAAAACCATCCAGCAAAAAAATGGTCTCCTTTTAAAACTTGGGATTTCCAGTCCTTACAGAACAATTGGAACTATGTTCCTTATAAACAGAACTCTGACTGCTTAGTATCATTCTTTCCCAAGGTCTCCAGGCAGGTAAGATTTTTTCGACCATCAGAGTTCTAAATGGTGCCACATTTCTTTTTAAATATATTCTTTTTCTATTTGTTGTATAGTGATAACATCTTCCTTTCTACTACTCCTTTTTCCTGTCTGAAATAAGAATGCCAGTGTGTTCATCAACTGAAGGGGCATCTTCCTTAGCTGGGGCTTTCCCCAGAACTGCTCATGTCCCAGAGCATCTGACAACAGCCAGTAGTAGAATGTCTCTCCTTTCAAGAATTTATAGCATGTTGCTGGGGGCAGGACATCAGCCTGGGATTGGACCTCAAAAGCAAGGTCAGTCATACTGCAATTTTGTGCATACAAGATTAAGAGAACACAAGAAAGGGTAAATACGAAAAATGATTTACTTTATTTTTATGACAAAAAGAAGTAGACAGAATTAAAAGTTCATGAATGAAAAAAAAATTTCTTATGCTTTTAAAAGTTTTGTTGATAAGATAGTAAGCAGCGATGGGAGTGGAAATTGACAAAGCCTGATTCTTCTCTTGTCTGATCCTTACTTGTGCTGACAAAATGATGTACCTGACCCTGGAGAGGGGAGAGAAAAATTTCCAGGAGGGAAGCCAGGATGTCTGTAATATGTGATGGTTGCCCTGAAGATGCACACACGGGTAAGCTCGGGTGATGTGCTAGAGACTATGAGTTGTTTACCGAAATAGCTATTCTATTTTTATTTACTAAGCTTGATTTTGTTTGGGATGGCAACATGCCCAATTTAAAACCAAACAAAACAAACAAAAATACCTCTCAGTCTTTCTCGCAGCTAGGAATCATCATGTGAATAGTTCTGGCCAATAAAACATAAGCAGAAGTCACCAAGTAGGAATTCTGGAAAAGCTCTTTAAAGGGAACTGAATCACTTGTCATAGACCCTCTATTCTCCTTTGTCCTCCCCCTTCTTCCTGCCTAGAAGCTGAACGTGATTGCTGGAGCTCCAGCAGCTCACATGTAACTATAAGGCACCTGCTAAGGATGACTGGAGGAAAGGATGGGGGAGCCTCGGACCCTGGTGATATCTCAGAGCCATCAGACTGTCCCTGGACTGCCTGTTTTAGTCTTCTTGTATGTAACAAAAAAATTAAACCTCTATGTTTTAAAAGATACCATTATTATATTAATATTTGGGCTTTCTGCTATATACAGCCAAACTTAACCCCTAAATGATACAAATTCAAAGGCGTCCGCTACCTTGTAGATTTTGTCAAGTCTTCAGATAGTAAAGCAGTTACCCCTGGGCAACACTCACTCTCTGCAATCTCAGAGAAAATTATCCCAGATCATGAATGTGGCAAAACACCAGTCTGTTTATCTTATCTCTTCCATTGCCACAGCCATAGGACCTCTTTCATAGACCTACTAGCTCAAGGATGAATAAATGAATGTATGAATGTTCTACTGCTGGTCCCTTCTCTTAAGAAATGCTGGAGTGCAGTACCCTGGACAAACCCTGTGGAGTATCTGTAATTCACATCGAGAAAACTCTGAGAGAGTTTTTAAAAAGTATGTAAGTAGAAGACATGTTATGATTGAAGAGTTCTCCTATGGCAGAGTATAGTGATTGAAAACCTGGCTGAAACCAGACTGCTGGAATCCAATCCTACTTGTACCACTGGCTAGCTGTGTGATTTGGGATACAATAACATCTCTCAATCCCAGTTTCCTCTTCTATAAACTGGGGAGAATAATAGTCCCCACCCTGCAGGATGTTGTGAAGAATAAAAAGTACTGGTGCAGAGTCAGTGCTCAGTAAATGGTTAAAATTACTATCACAATCTGCCTGTGTTATAATTACTATTTACTATGTCTTTTTTTTTTCCTGTGGCTTATAAACTTCTGCAAAGCAAAGATGTGTCTTATTTGTTTTTGTGCCCACAGAGAGAGGAAAGTATGTGTCACACAGTAAATCTTTAGAACATGTTTGATGTTGGGTTGAATAATCTGATTTATTTTATTATCTAATAACATCTTGGTTAAATTAGAAGGATAGCTCGTGAAAAACTGTTTGGTACTGATACCATATTTATTTTCTCAGAGTAAAAGTATCTTTAAAAAAAATCTGTTACATGTATGTGGAAAGAAAGCCATCAAAATGTTAATAGCATCTATTTTCCAGATTTTCTGCACTTGACATGTCTGACTTTTGGAATTAGAAAAATACAGAAAGTATTAGGAAATATCTTTCTAAAATAATCTACTTGGATAGAGAGCAGAGGTTACAGAAATACGCATTAGTAAGTATGACTTCTCAATAATTTTTATTGTGCGCTATGCTCTCCCCAAAACACACTGACCAAATAAAATTGAGTTTGAAAGTCCTGAATAAAGTAACGTTCTGATAATTCTGTAAGAAAGAATGGAGGTGCAATGGTTGATCTAGAAAGTATATATCCAATGATCATCTGAGCAAAGAACATCATCCTTCTCAAAGTAAATAGCGCACAGCTGTTTCCATCATACTGACTGTAAGAAGATTATCATACTCAGAAAGGAAATTCCAGGAACCTGCATTCTAATTAACATGGAAATGAAATCCACAAAATAAATATGTATCCAAAGTGTATGCAATCCCAGGGTACAATGGAGACAGATGCAGATTGATCTAATCTGGTTGCATTAGGAACATCAATGTTTGTTGGGAACATTGCGTGGAAAGTTGACATTCGGTTCAATCAGGAAGGGCAAAGTAAAAATGAGGAAAGCAATTTCCTTTGTTCAGTTAAATCAGGCATCCAAATAACAGGCTATTCTTTGACCTTCCTGGGAAAGGGCAGGGTGGCTTCTAATGGTCATTAAATAAATAGCCAGCCCACTCTTGTAAATGCTTAATAAGAAGGATTTAAGAAAATATATTCTAAACTGAGAATCAGCCAAGGAAGAATCTGCAAGAATTTCTCTACCATATTCTTATTGGTTTTATTTATCTATCTTTAATTTGGAGAAGTAGAAAGGACTGGCAAGAGCACCAGATCAAACTGAATATGGCGTCTATGTAACAAAATTAGGAGGTCACTTTCTGCTTCTTCTGATTTGTACTGCAACTTCTAAAGAAAGGAGAATTTTTAACAATAGCTTCCTGGGGTGCTTCTCCAAGGCCCCACTTAATATACATGAGGAGCATCCCTGGCATTTTTCAAGATATATGATTTCTTAATTAGAATGATGACTTGCAGGATTAAAGTTTAACACTCTTGATTCTTCCATGGGTTATAATTTCCAGTTTCTATTATGGACATGCTGTTATTTCACCCAACAGTTCATGTCCCAAGTGTATGAAAGTTAAATCAAATCTCTTTTCTTGTCTATAAAAATCCAAGTTGTCATGATAAAAGCTGATTACAAAGGCTAAATTAATAGAACAGATTTTAAGTCTAGTTTCCCTTCATTCATACATCTTTTTTACCCCCATATTCTCATTCCAATTTAAATTCAACCAATATTCATTAAGCATTTACTATGTGCCAAGCTCCATGCTGGAGGATTGGGTATTAAACTTGCCATTACATAGCCTTATAATCAGAGGAGGTCTGAAGACATAGCCTTAATTAGATGTTTTGACTCAAAATTATGGGTCCTTTGAAATGATAATGGATTCAATTATTATCTTGGTGTGTAATTAAGTTAATACAGGGAATATTTGGAGTCATATTTTAATGTTATTGTCATTATTGTTATTATTTTAGAAGTAATATATCTGTATCCATGATTTTTAAAATTCAAAACAGACAGAATGGTATAAATGAAAAATAAAAGTTGTCTATTTCTCTCCTCCTCTACTTCCAGTTTTTTTCTACTGAAATACTGTATATTGTAAAAATGGCCATAATACTGTGTAGTTCCTCCCATGAAAAGGTAGGGCCCCTTTGAATCTGGGATAGCCTTGCAACATTTTTTTGATCAATACAATGTGGTGGAAGTGACAATGAATGAGTGCCAAGCCGAAGCCTTGCAGCTTCCTATATTGCGCTGTTGGAACAATGCAGTCACCATGTGACCCTGCCCAGGAGAGCCTAATGAGAGATAAGAAACCATGTAAAGTAAAGACGAGCCATAGCAACTGAGGTCCCCGACAGCCAAATCCCAGCCAACCTGGCCAGAACTGCCTCAATGAACCCTGTCCAAATTGCTAAACTGAAGAGTCATGAGCTGAAAAGCATTTGTTATTTTAAGCCACTAAGTTTCTGGGTGATTCGTTATGCAGCAAAAGCTAAATGGCACAAAAGGTGACCACCATTTCCACAGTTTCTGGCATCTGTAGGTTATAAGAATGCAGGAACACCTAAAAACATATGGAATAATGAAATGATAACAGAAGGAACCAGAGGTATGAGCTTAACATAACCCAGGGGTAGATAGTACTATAAGACCATCATGAAGGAAATGCAAAGAAAACTGGGCAGAGGAGAAAGAGGGAACAAAGTAAAGAAGGGGTTTTGATTTTGTACAAATGTATAAATTCAAGCCTGCATGCTTAAGAACTTCTCAGTGACGATGCTTACTCAGAAATGTGTTTGCTTTCAATCTAAGCAGATTCTTGCTGCTTCACCTTTTCAACTGGATAGTGTTGAGATGTGGCTGGGTTTATTGTCTGGGAATCAACAGAGAATTCTCATTGTGGTGGTTGTAGGTTAAATTGGTATTGGTATTACGTGGGTTGTGGCGGCTGTTCCTGGCTGATATCCTCATCTCCTTCTACCACCAAAGAGGGCTGTGATGGCTTCAAGCAGGAGGAAGCAAAAAAGCTGTCGACATCTTGGTGCAGAGAGCAAGTGGAAGCCAGTCTCTGTGGACATCCTGGTAGCTGAGCTCAACTGGCATGTGCTGAGGAAATCCATAGTTGACCACAGATGGTGACAGAAGAAATGGCCCTCCCAGCAAAGGGAGGAAGACTCAGGCCAGTATACATTTAGTCTCTCATAATGTCAGATCTGGAAATGGGTTAAGGGGAGAAGAAACCATTTTGAGAATGTGATAGAGCTTTGTAGGAATATCTTCAATGGACAGAGCAAGAGGAGTAGTAAGGCGAGAATTCAAGGGTAAAATTCAGATGGTGAGCCTTCAGGAGAAAGGATTTGGCCACAATTTTGGCTCAAGTGGAAGAAAAAAAAATCTTTGTGAGAGCTACAAGGGCTACAAAAAATGCTGTTCTTATAACCAGTCCTTTGTCTGTAAATTGGTTTTCTCTTTCTCTAGAAGCTTTTGGGATTGTGTTTCTCTCCTACATTTCCACTTACTTCTTCTTTCTCTGCCTCCACTTTCAATTTCTATAAGCTATATATCAATTTTAAATTTTCAACATTAGTTCTAGACATTATCTCATATATAGAAAACCCTAAAAGCTCCACCAAAAACCTACTAGAATTGATAAATAAATTCAGTGAAGTTGCAGGATATAAAGTTAACACATAAAAATCAGTAGTGTTTCTGTACATCAACAACAAACTAGTGAAAGAAGAAATCAAGAAAGCTATCACATTGACAATAGCTACAAAAATACTTAAGAATAAATTTAATGAAGGAGATGAAGGATCTCTACAAAGAAAAATATAAAATGCTGATGAAAGAAGTTGAAGAGGACATAACATAATGGAAAGACATCCCCTGTTCCTCAATTGGAAAAATTAATATTGTGAAAATGACCCTACTACCAAAAGTGATCTACAGATTCAACGCATTTCCTATTAAAATACTAATGACATTCTTCACAGAAACAGAAAAAAAAATGTTAAAATTTTTATGGAACCATAAAAGACCTTGAATAGCCAAACAATCCTCAGTGAAAAGAACAAAGCTGTAGGATCACACTACCAGACTTCAAAATATACAAAAAATTATAGTAACCCAAACTGATTTGATTACTGTTTTTATACTGGCATAAAAAGAGACAACCCAGACATAAATCCACAAATCCACACACAGCCAACTCCTCGTTTTCAACAAAGATGCCAAGAACGTTCACTGGGGAAAAGGCAGTTTCTTCAATAAATGGTACTGGGAAAACTGGATGTCCATATGCAGAAAAATGAAACTAGGCCCCTATCTCTCACCATATGTAAAAATCAACTCCAGATAGATTAAAGAATTAGATGTAAGACCTGAAACTGTGAAACTTCTAGAAGAAAACATAGGGGAAGCACTTCAGGACATTGATATAGGCAAAGATTTTATGGAGAAGATTTCACAAGCACAGGCAACAAAAACAAAAATAGACAAATGGGATTGTATCAAACTAAAAAGCTTCTGCATAGCAAAGGAAATAATCAACAGAGTGAAAAGACAACCTGCAGAATGCAAGAAAATTTTGCAAACTATTTGACAATGGATTAATATTCAGAATACACAAGGAACTCAAACAACTCAATAGTAAAAAAACCAAATAATCAAATTGAAATATGGGCAAATGAGCTGAATAGCAATCTCTCAAAAGAAACATACAAATGGCCAACAGGCATATGAAAAAATGCTTGACATCACTAATCATCAGGGAAATGAAAACCACAATGAGGTATCATTTTACCCTAGTTAGAATGGGTATCATTAAAAAACAAAAAATAACAGATGGTGGCAAGGATGTGGACAAAAGGGAACTCTTATCCACTATTGGTAGGAATATAAATTAGCAAAGCCATTATGGAAAACAGTATGGTGTTTCCTCAAAAAACTAAAAATAGAACTACTATATGATCCAGTAATTCCACTACTGGGTTTATATTCAAAGGAAAGGAAATCAGCATATCAGAGAGATATCTGCACTTCTATGTTTACTGCAGCACCATTCACAATAACCAAAATATAGAATCAACCTAAGAGTCCATCAACAGATAAATAAAGAAAATGTAATATATATATATATATATACATATATATATATATAGTGTGTGCACACACACACACAATGGAATATGTGTGTGTATATATATATGTATATATACACACACACACGCACAATGGAATATTACTTAGCCATAAAAAAGAACAAAATTCTGTTATTCAAGGTAATATGGATGAGCTAGGAGAACATTATGTTAAGTGAAATAAGCCAGGCACATAAAGATAAATGCTGTATGTTCTCACTTATATGTGGAAGCTAAAAAAGTTGATCTCACAGAAGTAGAGAGTAGAATAGTGGTTACTAGAGGACAGGAAGGGTGGGCAGGAAGGGAGCATAGCTAGAGGTTGTTTGGCAGATACAAAAGTATAGCTAGACGGGGGAATGAGATCTAGTTTTCTACAGCACTATAGGGTGACTATATTAATAATTTATTGTATATTTTTAAATAACTAGAAGAGCAGATTTTGAATGTTCCCAACACAAAGAAATGATGAATGTTTGAGAAGATAGATATACTAATTACCCTGATTTGATCATTACACATTTTATACTTGTATTGAAATATCACACTATACCCTGTAAATATGTATAAGTGTCAACTAAAAATAATAATAAAAAAATTTTCAACACTTAGATTTAAAACATTTACATTCTATTCTTTAAACATATTTTGTCTATGCTGAAAACTGAAAACAGAACACAACATTCACAGAATATGAATGTATGAACATTATTCACTGAAGAATCAAGTACTACTATTATATTTGACTCAAAAAAAGGAAGTATAATTTCTCTGTCAGTACACTTCTGCAACTTCAAGGAGAATGTGAAGGGTCTATTTTTCTTACCCTCTCTGAACTATTCAAAACACTATAACATTTTAGTTTGACTCACATTTTGGACCAACACTTTCTTATGAGGTTTATATTAATATTTTTCTTAGAGTTTCTATAGTTGAAATTACTGGAAAAGTAAAAGGAGTTTCTATTCTCCAAAGGATATGTTTTCTAGAATATGGAAATTAAAATACTAATAACAACAAAATTCTGAGACTTAATAACCTGTAAAATTTTCAAGAATTTTTCCTATTCTGCCTGTCTTGCTTCTCAATTGCAGTTAGATGAGTATTTGGGTTGAAATTTGACCTTATATTTTCAACCTAATAGTCGAATGTGTGTTTAACTCTGGGAAATATAAACTGTCAAATTCAGATCTCCTAAAAACTTTAGGAAGAATGCTACAAGGCAGAATGTCTTAGAGAATCAATCTCTATTTTGATATGAAGCATACAAAGCATTGAAAAACCCAAAGGGACAGTGTTGGGATGAATCATAAGAATGGACTTTTCTGTGAGCATATCTCTTGTGCATAAATTGTAGAAATTACCCTAAGACATTGCCAGTACCTTGTAGTTGTCAACTTAGATGGTACTAATCTTTAGAGAAGTTGAACTAGAAGGCTTTAAGTAAGATTTTGTTATTGTGATTAAGGAGGAGCGAGGAAAACTAACTTACTATGTACCATGCACCGTCTTAGTGCTTTTGTATGTGAATATCATTTAATATAATATATTATTACATATTATTAATTGTATTATATCAACTGATGTACTGTTTTGTATTTGATATGCTATTATATATTTGTATAGGGCCAGAAGAGTTGGTCCACCTGCCTGGGAGTAGAGGTCACCTTCCCCTCTGCTTTCCTTGTCTTGGTCCTCATGGCATCTGCCCATCTTCCCAGTATGAGCTGAACTATGTCACCCTGCTCCCCAGCGTGCTGCTCACAGCCTCCCACTGCTATGAGTGCTGACTCTTCCGTCCATCTTCTCACTCAGCTCAAATTCTTAGATCCCGGAATCTGCTTTAATTCATCTCGTTTGAAAACTTCTAGTGCTGCCCTTGGATCTGATATTTAATGTCAGCTTTCCTCTTGAATAAGTGAATGTTTTCTAAGGAGTCCCAATTCCCTTAACTTGATCCTCAGAATATCAGAGCCAGAGGGGCCTCAAAGTCAGCTAGATCAATGGTTCTAGCCTGTGGCATTTGGACTCCCAGAGACTCTGGAATTATTGCAAGAGCCTTTAAACCCATATATATTTAAGGTTTTTTCCGTTTCACTGGGCAGTAAAAATGACACGATTATAATGGGGAATCCATGACTTTTTTGGCATTAAGAAGAGTTTTCATGTTCTAAGAAACTGGGAACCACTGATTTACACCATCCTCATTGTACAAATGAAAAAAAAAAAAAAAGCTCAGAAAGTGATTTGATTTGCCCAAGGTCACACACTGAACTAGGATCATGTCAGGACCCAACCATCACCCCTTTGCTCTTTTCCAGTACCCTGATCCCCCAAATACCACAATCCCCGCAATTACATAGCATCTCCCACAGACTCTACTGCAGGTGCTAATAATGGGTCCCCATCTGGCTCAGACTAACTTCAGGGGAAGCAACTTCTCCCTCCACAGAAAATGTTAGGCTCTATTGAAAAGTATTGCCAGGATATAATAAACAATCATACAGGTAAATAAATATCCTCAGAGAGCACACTAACATTTTGAAAGAATTGCCCATCTTTTTCAAATAATCCGACCTTACCCACTGCCCCTGCCATACGTGAGTGAGAAGCCCTAGATGCCAGAGGGTCACTGATGACCCCCAGGGAAGGGCTCCACATACAGGCTTTTCCGGAAACCTATGGTGTGGCTCTAAAAGAGAGTATGAGGCCCAAGTTTCTTCCTCAGGGATTTGGAATCGGAACTCCAAGACGTGAAGAAGGATGAACAGGAAGGCGATGATGAAATATTGGGGCTGGTGGACATTTTGAACTATAAAACTACAGAGAAAGAGAATGACGATGAGGCGGGTGGAGGGGAGAGAGACAGCACATGGGAAGATGAGTCTGAGGGGCCACGTGGTTACCAAGAGAAAGGGAGACGAAGAAAAACAAGGACAGAGGAAGACCCAGAGAGAGCACCCTAGATTCAGCCTTTCTAGCTCCCGGTTTCTGTCACAGGAGGCCCAACTTCCCTGGCATTCCAGAGGCTTTCCAGATCCTAAAATAAGCTCTTTATACTTAGGCTGATTTGAGTGGGGTTTGCTCTCTGAATCAGCAGTCAGCTCTGGGGGAACAAAGTCAGATCTCACAAACACCTCAGAGCTCCCACAGCGGAGAGATGGTGACCCCACACTCTTTCAGGCTGAGGCTGCGTCATTAGGAAATAGAAGGATGAGTTTGCTTAAACTGCAGCTGGCACAGGGCAGTGTAGACAACTGAAAATCATCTGATACAAGCGTCTCAGCGCACAGCAGTCTGTGGCACCAGCCACGGGACTCCACAGAGACCTCATCTGAATCCCAAATACCTGTGAATCTCATTCCTGTTCAGAAGAGGCCTCTCTCTGAGCACTTGGGAATAGCAATGAAGGTTCTCTGTAATCACTTTGGCATCTGTAATTCCAGTGGGAAAAAAATGATTTTGAGATTTCTGTTGTACAAAGCATTTAACGTGAAACATCTAGTTCTAAGGAGCTTTTAAAAAGTGAAAAGTACACTGTTGCTGAAATATATATATGTGCATATACATATATTTATTATTCTCAAGACTAGAAATAAAAATAATAATAAATAGTAATATGTTTCCAGTGTGGGGACAGAAAGAGTATCAGCAAAATCTCTCATGGTGGAAATAAAGAAGAAAAGAGAAGACAAAGCAAGACTCTATTAATAGTTTGACAAAAACGTGGAAGAAAGACATAAAACCAGAAAGAAAAAAAAGGAGACTGTTAATGATGGCCAAAATTCTCAAAAGAAGAGTTCTTCCTTTCCTTGTGTAATTGATGTTCTTTAAAATTGTTAATGTCTAACAGGACTTACGTTTCAGTTTGTTTTCTGTTCTGTTTTAAACAGGAAATAAAAGGGGTGAAGCTCCTTTTCTCATTTCAAAGTTGCTACCAGTATGTGCAGTAATTAGACAAAGATGAAACATTCGGTAGAACATTTCATTGCCTAGTTGACAACATTGCTTGAATCCTGGTGGTTCTGTCCCTTTGACACCACACAATTTTCTAACATGTGTTAATGCTACAGGACCAAACACCCTGATTCCTAGTGCCAAAGTTTCAATTTAATGTCTTAATATGTCTTAATATGTAACTTTGTGCTTTTTTTTTTTTTTTATGATGCTTGAAGTAAAACTGCCCATCCTCTGCAAATCCGTCTGTGTTGCTCCTTAGGCATTCTATCTTTGCTCAAATCGTTGAAGGAGAGTGATTTGTTTCATGATTTTTTTTATTTGAGTCTAATGCACGTTCTAACATGATAGAGAAAATGCATCACTGTGTAGCCATGGTTTTCTGGAAAAGTTGATATTTCAGGAATTGTATTTCAGATCTTAAATAAAATTTTTTTCTAAATTTCAAAGCAAAAAAAAAGAGTTCTTACTGATTCACCTATATGAGAAGAGGTAACTCTCCAAAAAAGCAGAGGATGAACAGCATGATGCTATGATTGGAAATCTTAGGGTACAATATTGTAGTACCTTTGTTTGTTTTGTGAGACAGGGTCTCGGGGCTCTGTTGCACCAATGTAGCTCAGTGCAACCTTGAGCTCCTGTGCTCAAGAGATCCCCCCACTTCAGCCTTCTGAGTAGCTGGAACTAGGGCACATGCCACCATGCCTGGCTAATTGTTCTATTTTTTTGTAGAGATGAAATCTCACTATGTTGCCCAGGCTGGTCTTGAACTCCTCGCCTCAAGGGATCCGACTTCTTCAGCCTCCCAAAGTGATGGGATTACAGGTGGGAGCCACCACACCCAGCACAGCATTGTATTAATAGTCTGCCATTGGCTTACAAAGTATCAGGAGAATAAGCAAGGGAAATGGTGTGAAATGAATTACTGATTTTTAAAAAGCAAGTACATGAGAAACATTGAAATATCTTTAAAAACTTTGCCTCTGTAACATACATCCTAAGTTGCTAAGAGAATTGGTTAATGAATTTAGAGAAATTCTGATCATTGTGTTCAGGGGACACTTTGGATGGAGTGTTTCAGAAAGGTGTCAAAATAAATACAATTCTTCAAGATATTAGAGGGAAAAATAAGGAAAAATGAGCATATGCGGACCAAATTTTCTTCCTCTCACTCTCTCTCCTAAGAAAGGCCTCCCAGCTACTCTGAGGCTGGTGGAGAGAGCTCTGTCATCTGACAGGTGCGAGCTTGAAACTGGGAGTTGGAGCTTCCGTTCTCCATTCCCCCTACTCCAATTACTGCCCAGTCCTGGTGATACGATTCCCCAGATTTGCTCAGACCTTGCTCCTCCTGTTAGAGCAGGCAGTCAGGAATGAGCAAGGGAGCAAGGAAGGGAAAGTTAGTCAACTGGCTCCAACCGACAGCAGCCCTGGAGCAAACAAAGCTGGAACAAACAGGAGAAGAAAGAGCCATTAATTTCCCAGCGTCGCGCAGGTACACAGTGACCTTTCCCCCACTATATCACAATCGCAGTAAGTTAACATGGTTTTGACCCCCCTTGTGGGAAAAACAGGGGAACAATGAGTAAGAACAGATTAAACACTGACTGCCCAGCCTTCTTTGACTTCAACAAATAAAAACAACAGCGACAGCTCAGAGTTCAGGGCAGTTGCTCTTTTCCAGCCTGCCCACGTCCTTTCTTGGGAGTCACTCTTTGCTTCTGCACAAGACTTTCCTAAGCCTGGTGGCTTTCACGCAATAAACTTGCCACTATTGCTCAGTTGTGTGTGTGTCCCAAAATTCCTTTCTGCGACATTAGCAAGAACCTTTACAGCTGTGACACTTGTTCTCATTATACCTGCCACAGTCCAGGCTGCGTCCCTACTGATGGGGAGAGGTGTAAAAATGGTTAAGGGTTGAGCCAGTAGTATGGCCTGCAACAAGGCCGACATCAGCATAATATTTAAATAATACACTTTATGGTGAATTATTTACATATTGCAGGGCATTTTTAAATTAAAATTTTTTTGAGATAATTGTAGATTCCCATGCAGTTGTAAGAAAATAATACAGCACCCCTGTACTCTTTACCTTTCCCCAATGATAGCATCTTGCAAAACTATGCTGTAATATCACAACTGGTATATTGACATCGGTATTGTCAAGACATAGAACATTTCCATCACTACGAGGTCTTTCATGGTGTCCTTTTTTATTTTTATTTATGTTTTTTCTTTTCTCTTTTCTTCACTTGTTGCAGTGTCTTCCAATCACCAGCTACCGAGCAAGCTGGGAATGGAATGGGTACCTCTGCTAGGCTTGCTTTCCCTCCTGTTTCCGAAGCTGGTAGAATACTAGCCACTCTCCAGACGCGATCCCAGGAGGCCAGTGTCCTTTTTTAAATTTTTCTTTTCTTCCTTTTTTTTTTTTTTTTTTTTTTTAGAAAAAGTCTCACTCTGTTGTCTGGACTAGGGTGCAGTGGCATCATCATGGCTCAAACTCCTGGGCTTGAGTGATCCTCCTGCCTCAGCCTCCTGAGTAGCTAGGACTACAGACACACACTGCCACGCCTGGCTAATTTTTCTATTTTTGCGTAGAGATGGGGTCTCACTCTTGCTCAGGTTGGAATTGAACAGCTGGCCTCAAGCAATCCTCCCACCTCCACCTCCCAACATGCTAGGATTACAGGCGTGAGCCACTATGCCTGGCCAATGTTGCCCTTTTATGACCACATTCACTTCCCTCCCACCTACATCCCCTCTGTAACCCCTGGCAATCCCTAATCTGCTCTCCTATTCTATAACTTTGTCATATTTAAAGAATGTTATATAAATGGAAACATGCAGTATATAGCTTTTTGAGATTGGCTCTAATCACTCAGAATTTTCTTGAGATTCATTCAGTTTCTTGCATGTATCAACACTTTGTTCCTTTTTATTGCTGAGTAGTATTTCATGATATGGACACACCATAGTTTGTTTAAACATCTACTATTGAAGGACATCTGGATTGCTTCCTGTTTGGGGCTATAATGGATAAAGTTGCTTTATAAACATTCATGCGCAGATCTTTGTGTGAACACAAGTTTTCATTACTCTGGAATAAATGCCTAACAGTGCAATTTCTGAGTCATATAGTAGTTGCATGTTTAGTTTTTTAAGAAATTGCCAAAATGTTTTCTAATGTGGCTTTACCATTTTACATTCCCAGCAACAGTAGATGAGTGATCAGTTTCTCTTCATACCCTTCAGCAATTGCTGTTGTCACGATCATTTAGAGACCCCACCTCTACTAAAAACAGAAAAAATTAGCCCGGCATGGTGGCATGCACCTATAGTCCCAGCTACTCAGGAGGCTGAGGCAGGAGGATCCCTTGAGCCCAGGAGTGACCTGTGATGAGGCCACTGCACTGTAGCCCAGATGACAGAGTGAGACCCTCTCTCTCTCTCTCACACACACACACACACACACACACACACAAATGATGACCACAAATGCAAGTCTTACTCAGAGAATGCTAGAAAATGTGAAAAATAATCCATTTTGAGGTCATATGAAAGTTACAGTTTGGAATTTTGTAGCATAAAGGTAGGACAACATATCTTCCAACTCTATTTTCTCTTGCACCCTTTGGGCTGACATCTCTGCATTTCCAGAATGCAGTCTCTTCTGATGCTCACTGCCCTCCTGCCTTCCACACAACACTGCTACGATAACTTACCCCCCAAAAGGTGTTACCTTTGTTTTCATGTTAATAAGTATTAAATAGCAGTGAGTTTTTCCTTCTTTCCTGTGTGGTAATTTCCCATTACTCCTGGCATTCTAAGCCCTACACCTGTGCAAGATTTTGCAAAAACTAAGAGGTAGAGAAGAGGCTAAAGGATGAGGTAGGAGGGACATTTCACAATTTATGAAAATATAAATTCAGAAAAATATCACTAAAACTATTCCACTAAATTATATCACTGATAGCATACATTAAAATATTCTATCTAAGTTGGCCATTATAATATCAAAAGGATAAAAAGTAAAAAATGCTGGTGAGGATGCTAGTACACTGCTGGTGGGAATGTAAATTAGTACAGCCACTACGGAAAACAGTATGGAGGGTCCTCAAAAAACCAAAAATAGATCTACCATACAATTCATTTTTATTTATTTATTTATTTTTTAAAGAGACAGGGTCTCACTGTTGCTCAGGCTGGTCTCGAACTCCTGAGCTCAAGAGATCCTCCCACCTCGGCCTCCCAGAGTGCTAGGATTACAGGCATGAGCCACTGTGCCCGGCCTCTACCATACAATTCTGCAAATTCCACTGCTGGGTATATATCCAAAAGAAAGGAAATCAGTATATTGAACAGATATCTGTGTATTCACCACAGCCATGATATGGAATCAATCTACGTGTCCATCAGTGGATGAGTGGATAGGGGAGATTTCTGATTCCATAATGGTGATGTAGAAGCAAGCTGGCTTCACTCTCCTCCAAAGAAAACCAATGGAGAAAGAAAATGTGGCATATGTGCACAATGAAATACTATTCAGCCATAAAAAATGAAACCCTGTCATTTGCAGCAACATGGATGAAACTGGAGGACATTATGTTAAGTGAAATAAGTCAGGCACAAAAAGATAAATATCACATGTTTTCATCCATATGTGAGAGCTAGAAAAGTTAATCTCATGGAGGTAGAGAGTAGAATGGTGGTTACCAGAAGTTGGGAAGAGTTGGAAGGAGTTAGAGATAAAGAGAGGTTGGTTAACAGGTACAAAAATACAGCTATATAGAAAGAAAGAGTCCTAGTGTTCACTAACCCAGTAAGATGACTATAGCTAATAATAGTTTACTGTATATTTCAAATAGCTAGAAGAGAAGATTTAGAATGTTCCCAACACAAAGAAATAACAAATGTTTGAAGTGATGAATATCCCAATTACCCTGATTTAATCATTAAACATTATATGCATGTATCAAAATATCACATGTACCCCATAAATATATAAAATTATTATGTATCAGTTAAAATTTTCATTAAAGTATTATTGACAGTAGCCATAATTTTTATTATTTAAAAAGTTGTTAAATCTCTTTGGTCACCAATTTATCTCTGCCATAATCATATTTATTGCTCAGACTACCACCACCAACATTACTTTTTAGTTTCACTCAAGGGACAATTGTCAAATATGTGAATTTCTGACTACTCTGAAATCAAGGGGCATTTTGAAAAATACAGAATAAGGAATTTGTTTTTAGCTAAAAACACAATTTCTCAAGACCTTGGTTGGCCAAGAAGTAGAATTTATACACATTTGTCTTTTTCCTTTCTGAATACAATGGGCTGAGATTCCGTCTGCCCCACTTAGAAAACAGAATGTTTAGCTCTGATGGCAGTTCAGGCACAGTTTCTACCAATCTAACTTCACAATATATACACACGATGAATATTAATATTATAGAAAAAACTATTATAAACTAATGATTACTGGTGAGCCCCGTGCTATGCTATTAATCGTTCTCTTCTGTTATCACATTTATGGAATCGAGCAACTAATGTTATTCAATGTTCAGTACTTGTTTAAGTGCAGCCTAGTATAGTGCAGAGGTTTTCAAATGTCAGTGGACATTGGAATCACCTGGGGAGGGTATGTTGCACACAGATTGCTGGGCCCCACCCCCGGAGTCTCTGATTCAGCTGAGGAAGGGGATGAGGTTGAGAATTTGCATTCCTAACAAGTTTCCAGGTGATGCTGATGTTGTTGGTACAAAGTCCACACTTTGAGAATCACCAGCATAGTAGTTAAAAGGGCTATCTTTATTATCAGACTGACCTGGGTTTGAGTCCTCTAACTTTGGGTAAGTTTTATAAACTCTTCTATCTTCATTTTCTCATCATTAGCTATTTGGGGATCAAATGAGATAATGTATGTGTAATGTTTAGCACAGTGTATCCGTTAGAACTCAGTAAACGTTAACCTCTACTGTAGCATTTACTGCAGTACTACTGTTATTACTAAATTAGAAAATGACTGATTTCAAAATCACTTTTAAATTGTCAATGCTGCCTCTTCTCTTTATCTGGAGTTGAGCTCCAACACCTAATAAACCGTGACATCATAATGGATTAGTAACTAAGACTCCATTTCTCATGTTATTATAGAGGTTCTTCATCATAATTTAAGAAAAATACATAAAATGAGTGTTATTTTTTATAAGAAACAGAACCCTGAAAAAATATCTAGGAAAAAGAGCTATAATTCAGTTAATTTATTAACTTCACTAAACATTATTGAATATATTATTATTGGCTATCTAACATATAGTTCCATTCAGTGGTTAAACACATACAAACACACACACACATATAACCCAAAACAAACAAAAAAACAGGCAACTTCATGAAAAATTGCTTAATCTTAGGCAAATTTTTAGAAGAATTAGCATATACTTTTGACCAGAGGAAATTCCAGTAAGTTATTCAAGTGAAATTAGTGAAATTAGCCTGCTACTAATCTGCAAAATTAGAGTCCCAGAGATGGCACAATGTAAGAGTTGGAAATATACTTACCATTTATTAATCAAATACTAACCTAGCACTGCCATTAATTGTATGATTCTGGACACCTGGAAAGTCATCCTTGGTTCTTTCAACCACTGGCATCTAGATTCTTGTTATGAACTGAATGTTTCTGTCTGCCCTGCCCCCGCCCTCCCCCCAGGTTCGTATGTTGAAATCCCAACCCCCAATATGATGGTATTAGGAGGTGGAATTTTGAGAGATGATTAGGTCATGAGGTTGGCGTCCTCATGAATGAGATTAGTGCCCTTATAAGAAGAGAAATGAGAGAATGATCTCTCTGGACCATAAGAGGATATAATAAGAAGACAGTCATCTGCAAAAAAAACCTCCAGAACTGTGAGAAATAAATGTTCATTGTTTCAGCCACACAGTCTATGGTAATCTGTTACAACAGCCCAAACTGCCTAAGACAATTCTTTTTTATTTTTATACAGAGCCACTAAAAAATACAACAGATAAGTTACTACCAAAGATTTCACCTGAATCATTTAAAACAAGAATAGCAACATTCACACTAAAGAAATGCAATTTTCTATGTTAGCTTTGAATGCTCCAATATTCACAGTGAGATTTTAAGAAATTAATAAATGCACTTTGTTTCTTTGCTTTGAAGGTCTCTTGTGCATGTAAGTAGAAGCAGCATTTATTACCTGGTGCTTTCTGACACTGTAGCTCAGGGCAGCGCAAATTACAGCCCCCTATCCCTCCTCTGCTATTTTCTAAATACAGTTTCATTGGCACACAGCCACCTTCCTCCTTTCCCATATTGTCTAAGGCTGCATTCTTGCTACAGAAAGGTTGCCAACCTCTGCTGCAGACAGTTAGTTGAGATACTTCAGTGAAAAATGTGGCAAGAAGAAATTTAATCTCCTTCCTAGAAATATCTACCCAAAGAGATCATTTGTCTTCAATAAAATAAATTCCTAGTAGAGTAACAATAATTTAGCCTTACAGTTGGTTTTCCATTAACCCCAGACCGAAATTTTCACCAGCCAGTCCAAACGCTCAGCATCATTACAGTGACACATCTACCAGCCCTGGGCAACATTCTACTCTGGGCCAGAAGTTGTCCTCCGTTTTGCATTATTCTTGCTTAATTTAAAGAGCCAGACCTAAGTTTATTAAGGTTAATGAAATCCCCAAAATCTCATCAATTGCCCAATAACCTTGCTCTGGGAGCCACCTGGTTCTTTTAGAAGTAGTAGGTCACTTGAAGCACCTGTAAGTCTATTTTATTTTATTAGAACATGCCATTGGCCTGTTTTTAAAAATCAGTTTCCATTTCTTTAACAAATGTCTTTTTAAGTACTTGAGGTACAATTTATATGATGCTTCCAAAAAAAATAACATATTTGTTAAGTGAATGTTGAATAAATAAAGAGTATGTATCAGAGCAAGAAGAACAGGCCCTTGTGGATCAACTCTCCGAGGTTTCTCTCCCTGTGAGAGTATGGCAACCCTCTGGGCCTCAGTTTCCCTATCCTTAAAATACAGGTAATCCCCACATCACAGGATTGTGGTCAGGATTTTAAACAATGCATATAACATGCACAGTGAGAGCCAAGCACATAGTAGGTTTACAAGTGGTAGTTTAGTGAATGGCAGTAAAGTGGGTTTAGTCATTTTTCTTTTCAAACTTCTTTTGGATTTAGTTGGATTTTCCTGGAGGTGAATTAGTTACTTAAAAGTAGTGACGCTTAAGTTTATTCAGGTAAACTTTAATACATCTAGTTTATACATTATATGAATGTATTATCACATGTATACTGAAAATACCCATATCTATTATGTATTTAAAAAATTCAAAAATAAAAATAGTACAGATATTAGAAAATAATCTAAGAGTCTATTAAAAAAACTTAATAAATTTATAATACTATGCATTTACTGTAAAAACAGTTTCAAAACAGTTTTCTGGCTTGAACTGGAAAGAAGCTATGGAGATGAAGAACTCCAGCAGGCTCAGGCACAGCTCAGACGTCATCGCCACTCACAAATGCTTGTCACTGGGCTCGCAGTGGCCAGAGAGTGAGCTCTCAGATGATCCCCTGCTAATCTCCCGTCCTGACAGCAGAGTCGATAGTTATCCTTGCACAGATGATCCCGGCTGTGTAAGGCCTTCATTCCATCCCTTGGGGAAGTGATGCAAAGTAAAGCACTGACCTGAGGCAGCCCAGAGAGCTGAATTGCAGCTCCAGTTCTGCAACTCTGTGCCACCCCAGGCAAGCAAGGCACTCTCCATTCCGAGCCCCAGGTGCCTTTACCACAGTAAAGGAGATCTCTGCAGGCCTCAGCATCCCTGGCCTTCCCCATCTGTGAAGGGTAGCGTATGCACGGACTTTAATGGACTAGGGGGCTGTCTGCTAGTCTAAAACATCAACTCTCTTTGATGTGAGACACGTTTCTCAGACATTTGTGCCTCGAGATATCCCACATTGGCTCTTTTCTCAGCTACTACACTCTGGCCCTGGTGATGAGCTGGTTTCCAGACATATTGAACACAATAAATGAGTAGTCCCCGGTGGGTTTCTAATGGCTGTCTCCTCCCTATGTAAGTACTAACAAATAATCACTTACTTACCCATTCTAGAATCTTGCTAACATCTAGGACTTTTTGGTGTCTAATTGGTTTGCTCTTTACAGAAATCACTCTTTGAAAACTGGGACAATAGTTACCAATCTCTAGTCGTTTGGGGCATTTGCTGATGGGCTCTTACCTTCTCTTTTGTGTTCTGTTTTGGACTGTACAAGGCTCGGATTCTGCTATTAAACAAAATTATGGGAGGCCTTTGTTTTGGTCTGAGCCCCTGCGCTAGGCCCCAGCAGACCAGACAAAACCAGAATTGAGTCACTCCTGCCAATTGCCAATTAGTCAAACTGAAACGTTAAGAAAACAGACAGATCCCAAGACAGACTAGTTTTTCCTGAAAACAAGAGATTCCAGTCTATCTTAGTCAGCATGATAAGGAATTCCCCCTGCTTTAACCCTTACAAAAAAGTAACCTGAAGTAATCTGGTGTTACCCAATCCATTTTTTTTTTTTTTGTTCTGTTTCCTTGTTCCCACCTTATAAAACCCATTGTTCTGCAACTGCCCGGTGAGAGCTCTCATTCTATTTTATAGAATAGAAGCTGCCTCAGTTCATGAATCACAAATAAAAGCCAATTAGATCTATAACTAAATTAGTTGTAATTGTGTCTTTTGACTCTGCCAACTGCTCTTTTCAAGCCACTATGCTCCCTGAGCCCCCCATAGAATCAGACAAGGGGGTCACTGGGGGACCTGGAAAGTAAGAAGTGACACTTCCTTGGGGGTCAGTTTGGGGAGAAAACAGCAGCAAAATAATGATAGCAGCTAGAGTGACAGCAGCTGGAATGGCAGCAGCTGGAGTGGCAGCAGCTGGAGTGGCAGCAGCCATGGTGACAGCAGCTAGAGTAGCAGCAGTGTCCACAGCGCTGGAGGTGAGACGGTGACTGTGGCTGCAGCCATCATTCACTTCTGCCCCTGCTTCCTGAGTCACAGTTCCACTGGTTTAGGCAGAACTTGGTGTCCTGTGGCTACTAATCTTCCAGTAATCTAATCTTTTTTCTTGTTCCAACAGTCTTTCCAATACTCATATAACTAAGGTTTGTATTAAATTCCCTCAATTTGAAATATCTAAAATGGTATCTCTTTTTCTAAATAAACCCTGATTAATACTATATCTAATTTTTCAGAGCTTGAATGCTTAAACTAATTTAGAGCTGCCCTATGATCTTTATTTTGAAACCCAGAGCTTTAAAAGTCTGGATATGACCAACTGCTCATTTCATATCATAGAATCAAATCAACCAAATGTAAGATTAAAAAACTATTTTTGTCAAACTCCAATAAGCTTTGAAAAAGGATATAAATTATTTAATGCACTAGAAAGTGTTTGCTATGGTTTGAATGTTTCCCCCAAACATCCTGCATTGGAAACTGAATCCCCAGTGCAATGGTGTTGGGAGGTGGGACCTAATAAGAGGTGATTAGGTCACGAGGGCAGATGAGTGGAGTAGCATCATTGTGGGAGCGAGCTTCTTATAAAAGCCAGTTCACTCCTCTCTTCCCCCAACGCACTCTGCCATATGCTCTCTTGCCCTTCTGCCTTCCAACAGGGGATGATCCAGCAGGAAGGTCCTCACCAGATGCAGCCCCTCAATCTTGGACTTCCCAGCTTCCAGAATGATGAGTCAAGTATCCCTCATCTGAAATGCTTGGGACCAGAAGTATTTTGGATTTGGGATTTTTTTGGATTTGGAAATATTTGTATTATTATTATTATTATTGTGCTTATATCCAAAATCTGAAAATCCAAAATTTGAAAGACTCCAAAGAATCTTTATGCATCATGTCAATTGCAAAAAAATTCAGATTTTGTTTTCAGATTTTGAGACTTGGATGCCCATTCTGAATAAGAAATAAATCTCTGTTTTTTATAAATGACCCAGTCTCAGGTATTCTGTAACAGCAGCAAAAACAAACTAAGGCAGTGTTCATAATAGTAATTCATAATTTGTTATTTGACAATATATTTGTTATTAAAATATTTCACTGTGACAATACTCACCATTATGAAATTTATTCTACAAACAACTTTCTTTAGGGTAATTTTTTTTTTAATTTGAGGCTTATACAAAACCACCTGATAAAAATAGACACAATCATTCTTGGGTTTTTAGTTTCAAAGTCTGTTTTCCCATCTGTTATTCAAAGTCTAGGTCTATATGACCAAAGCAAAATGGAGGATTGTGAAATTATCCTTTGACTCAGAGACAGACAGAATATTACAGTAGGGAAGGGGCAGCTATGCTCATCTGATTCAACACCAGACAGAAATAGGATTCTTTGAAATGTCTAATAACCATGGAGTGGATATCTATGCTCTGTTTGGATACCATCATTTAGGAGGAAGTCATTACCTTATCGGGCAGCCCATTCAATCATTGGACAGCTTGGATTACTAGAAATGTACCCCTTTTATTGAGCCCAAAGAATGAGATGCCACCACTGTAGCTTCTACTCATGGGTCCTAGTTATTCCATTTAGAATTGTTCAGAATAAATAGATTCTCTATTCTATTTGAAAGCTTTTAAAACCAATATATAGATAGCTATGATATCTATTTATAGAAAAATCCCAACATCTAAGAGGAAGGTCCAGTGATATGGGGGAAGTTCTTGGGGTCAGGCGAATCCTCTGACTACACTCTGAAGGCTTATTTCTTCCCTGGAAATGGTGAACTTGAAAACAAAACAGGCTTTCCTTTCACACATCTGTACAATCTCCTTCAGAGGCTCAACCACTTCCCCAAAGAGGCAAACTTTCATAAAGTTTCCAGAAGTGAGGTCATCGTCAGCTACTTTGGTTCTAGGGAAGTTCCTCTTTCCCCTGAAACATGGGGGCACTGCAAACCCAAGAAAAGCATACTTCTTTGAGAATCTGACCCAGAAATATTTCTTACACATCACTGTGCTAGTGCGAATGGTGGCAGCAGAGGAAAATGAAAGTGAAAGAAGGAGAAATGACAGGAAATAAATTTTAGAATTTAGATAGGGACTAAATTTTAAGTGGCTTTGTGTGACAAATCTGGAAGCTTGGATGATATCCTATATAGCAAAGAGGACTCATTGCCTCATGCAATGAGCATGATTGCAATAATACTGTAAAAAGATTCCCCTGGTGGCAGCATGGAGCAGGAATTGGTGGGAGGCAAGGTTGGCAGTAAGGCAAGTAGTCAGAGGCAACAACTCAGGAAAGAAATGATAAATGAATGAATATGATGATGTCAGTAGGGAAGCACAGGATGGGGGTAGAGTGAATGAGGTTTTAGTGATTGATTGGATATGGAGGGCAAGGGAGAGGAGTGAATAAAACATAAAGTTTCTGGTTTGGGCAACTGGGTAGATGATAGAGTCATTCACAAAAGACAAGAAAGCATGAGGAATAGCAAGTTTAGGTTGCAAAGGTTGATGAGATCTGTTTAGAGCATGTTAGATTTGAATGTCTCTAGATTGCACAAGCAGAGATGACCCACAGGCAGTTGAATAAGTGGTCTGGCAGTTGAGAGAGAGAGAGAGAGAGAAGGCAGAAAGTGTAGATTTTGAAGTCATCAGTATGTGGGTAAATCCATGAGAAAGGATGAGATCCATTCTATCATTAATTCATTCATTCACTCAAGCACTCATTCTCCTATCCACTAAAGTAATATTTAACCAATGACTTTGTGCCAGTAGCATTATATGAGTGGCTAAATATTTGTGCATCAGTGGACAAAAAGACAAAGGTTCCATGATGATGGAACTTACATTATAGTGGGAAGGAGAGAAATAATACACAAGGAAGTAAAAAGCAATGCCAAACAATATTAGTGCTCTTAAGAAATACAAAGGAAAGTAAGAGAACAGAGGGTGAAAAGTGATTAGAGAGGGTCTCCCTGAAGAGGTTAAACTTAAGCAGAAAACTAAAAAAAGAAAGAGGGTAAGCCAGGAGAAGACAGGAGGGAAGAGTGTTCTCTAAAAATGAAAGGGATGAGCAAAGGCCTTGGGGTGGAAGCACATCAGACCTGTTGGAGAAACATCAGGGATAATGCAGGGAGAGTGTGCAACCTAAGGATGAAACATGGAAAGACCAAGGATAGAACTACGGGAACATCAACCTTTGAAGGGTGAGCAAAGAAAGCAGACAAAGGAGGACTGATCAAAATTGTAGAAGGAAGTGTGGCTAATTTTGTGTTCTGTGAATTTAACACCATAGTCTAATAGCTTTCTTCTCAAATATCCACCACTCCTGTTTATACCTGTGTTTATACACACAGCAGTAGAATACATCTAAGAACTCACATCTCCTCCACTCCCGCTCTAGCTGCAGAGGCCTTCCTGGAGCTTGACAAATGTCTACCTCTGAGCCTTTGCTTATTTTCTTGCCTCTTCCTGGAAGTTCTGGAGAAGGGATGGGTGGGGACACCACATCCTCCTTTACCGCCAGGATTCCCCTGACTTATGACTTCCTAGGGGAAGCTATACCTCCAGTCTGGAGACAAAGATTGATTCTCCTGTTACTCACCCCTAAAGCAATCTGTTCTTTATAACTCTTATCACAATTGGGATTAAATACATACCTATTCAGTAGTCGTTTCCTCCTCCTAGACATGGACTCAACCAAGGTAGAAAGCATGTCTAGCTTGTTCACTCCATGTATTTACTGGTTAGTGCTCCACAGAAAAACAGGACCACTGAGATATATATGTATAAAGAGATTTATTATGAGGAATTGGCTCATGAGATTATGGAGGCTGAGAAGTCCCACAGTCTGCTATCCATAGCTGGCACTTCAGGAAAGCCAACAATGTGATTCAGTCCAAGTCTGAAGGCCTGAGGACCAAGGGAGCTGATGGTGTTACGTCTTAGTCTGAGAGCAGGAGAAGGTTAGATGAGATGTCCCAACTCTGCAGCCAGCCAGAAAGGAGTGATTTCTTCCTTCCTTCATCTTTGGTTCTATTCAAGCCCTCAGTAGGCTGGACGTGCCTGCAAATGTGGGAGAGGGCAATGTGCTTTACGGAACCCACTGATTCAGATTCTAATATCTTCGGTAAACACCTCACAGACACACCCAAAAACAATGTTTAGCCAAATTTCAGGGCAAGTTGACACATAAAATTAACCATCACACCCTGTATCTCTAAAGCCTTTAAAGCACAAAGTAGGTGCTCAGTAACTATTTCTTGATTGAAGTACATGAATGAATGGATTTTTATTATTTTCTGTAAAATTATAGACATGACTATGCACTAAGCAACTATAAAGTTGGTAAAAAAAATAAATAAAGTAACTGACAATGATCACTCTTAGCATTCTAGCCTGTTGACAGATGGTACTACTTAAGTTTGATTGGCAGTTACTCTCAGAGTAGGACCCAGAAGCACGCCACCTCTACACATTGGGAAGATGCCACTTCAGTCGCACCAATCCTCAAAGAAGAAATTCAAAATTAATGGATTATAAATTTAGTTTAGATCTAGTCCAGATGCTATTTGAATGTTTTTCTTTGGTTCTAGTTGAGTACTTCTTTAGCCAAAAAAAAAGTGAAAAGAAAGAAAGAAGAAAAGAAAAGAGAGAGAGAGAGAAAGAAAGAAAGAAAAAGGAAACAAAGAAAGAAAGAAAGAAAGAAAGAAAGAAAGAAAGAAAAAAAGAAAGAAAGAAAGAAAGAAAGAAAGAAAAAGATTATTAGGTATCAAAATGGCTTATTAGTTGTTTCAAAATAAATAAAAAGAAATTATTTGTTCTGGCTGCCAATCCATTACAAAAATAAACAAAAAGGTAACATATAGTTTGGGGTTGCAATCATAAGGCTGCTGTAATTTGCCCTAACTTTTGTTCACAGTTGTATATTTCAAATGTCCAATTTTAAGGAGAAAATAACAATGGACTTCAATTACGGATAGAGGGACTGGATAATATGTCTGCAATAGCACTCTTTTCAGATACTGAGAAATCTGGTTTTCATTTAATTATCTGTGACCTTAAATATCCCTGTTATTGGTCCCAAAACCCATTAGCTCTTTTTGGAGCACATAAACATTATCAAGCTCAGATATTCTACCAGCCATATGTGTTGGCTTGGAGGTTTGGTTTCAGCCATTATTTTATGCAGACTGGTGCTATTTATCAGTAGCTCGACACATACTTTTTTTTCCCACCAAGGATGGATAAAGTAATATTCAAGTGGCAGAAGTTTTGTGAATAGTGGGTTTAATATTAATGGCCAAGAAATATGCTGGTAAAAAGTACCCACCCAACAGCATTCATTTTTACATATGCAGTCATCCCTCAATATCCATGGGGATTGGTTCCAGGAACCCCCAGAGCCAAAATCTGTGGATGCTCAAGTCTCTGATATAAGATGGTGTTGAATTTGCATATAACCCACACACATCCTCCTGTGTACTTTAAATCATTTCTAAATTACAATGTAAAGGCTATGCAAATAGTTGTTATGCTATGTTGTTTATTTGTTGTATTATTACTTTCTTTCTTTCTTTCTTTCTTTCTTTTTCTTTTTTGAACATGTTTGATCCATGATTGGTTGAATCTGTGAATGCAGAACCCCCAGATCCAGAGGGCCAACTATAACCCATATATTTTCAAGAGGATCTTCTCAATCTAAGAATTTTCAGCTTATCTATTTAATAATGTTATGCACACGTCAAATGTGTTTTCAGAAGTGTATGGAAGTTATACAAATAAATGTTAATGATGTAGAATTATAGGTATTTTTAATTTTTTTCTTTTTTCTAACTGTATCTTCTATGATTTCTACAATAAAAATATGTTACCTATGGAATAAAAATAAAATTATATTTACAAAAGAAATAGAAGTTGCCTCTAAAAATGTATTTTGTTCCAATTTTTAAAATGTGTCAACCTGTATAGAATTATCCAGATTGATCACTATGTAGGATTATATAGTCAACAAAGACCTACAGATACATTTAACTAAGAAGATTTGATAACTAAGTCCATTATAAGATCTGTGGGATTTTATTGACTATTAAGATTGTAATAATAGGGCTGAATTGCTTTTCAGTACTGCTGGGTTCTCATCTTGACCACATTACTGAATACTTATTGGGAGCCACAGACAAGATGTTGTCTTAACACCTAGTTCTTCCCAATAAAGAGCAGGGGAGTTGGACACCATGAATCCTGCCTTAGTAAGAGGGGTACCAGCACAGGCAATAGCAGGGCAGATGATTTTTCTGGCAAGGTAACAATGATCCATAGTTTAAAAAAAATTTAAAAAAGAAGGAATTTCTGTGTTACTCCTAATCATGACAGAAGTAATTTTAAAGAACAAAGAAACAAGTTGTTTTGTGCTCTTTTAAGGAGTGAACATAAGGAGCCAATGAGGGCTGAGGTTCTCACTCATCGTCTCATTGGTTGTCTCCCACAGCTGGGAACCTGACCCTACCTCCAGGCATAAGACTGCAGGAGGATAAACTACAAGGCCTCCGGATCTATAGTGAGAGCAAGGACACAGGAAGGAAGTGCTATGATTACATGAAAAACTACACACTGAATTGTGACAGCTATGGCATCTCACCAACCTTCCTCCCCAACTCATCTCCCAGAATGCTGACAGCCAGGCCCAAGATAGGGTGATGGTCTCAAGGGACTCTGACCAGGCCAACAGAAAAGGCTGCCTTAATGACCACGGTCAAGAAGCCCATGCCCTAGCCCTGTACATACATGGAGATTCCTGTTATCCTTTTAGTGCCCTACAAATTTGAGTGGATAGCCAAGGACCACTGAACATTTGGAGAAAGCTTCTAACATCAAAGACAGAGATGGGATCATCAAACAAAAGCAACTTGGAAGTTTAGATTTTACAGGGAGGAAAAAACTTGAAAATAAGTACTGATAAGAGAAGATATTGGATCAATAAAACAAAAGAAAGAAGGAAAGAAGGAGGGAAGGAAAGAAGAAAAGAAGGGGGACACTAATAAAACAAAACGGAGCTCTCAGAAATTAAAAATGCAATAGCCAAAACAAAATCTTAGTACAAAGATGGGAAAGTACATGGAGGAAAGGAAGAACAAAAAGTTAAGGTAAAATAGGAGAGAAAAATCAAAGAGAAAATTAGATAATCAGTCCAAGAGGTCTAACATCAGAATTTTAATAAGAGTTACAGAAAGAGTGAACAAAAGAAACAGACATGAAGAAATAATCAAAGGAATAATTCAAGAAAATTTCTCAAAATTGAGTGACATGATTTTCTAGATTAAAAAGGCCCACCAAAAGCCCAGCATAATGGATGAAAATATACCCATAATAAGCCATCTCATTATAAAATTTCATAGCACCAGGCACAAAGAGATGGAAAAACAGGTCACATATAAAGGATCAAGAATAAAAGCAGCTTTGGATTTTTTAACAACAGTGGAAACTAGAAGTTAATGAAAAACAATGTTTTCATAATTTGAGAGAAAATATTTCTGCCTTAGAATTCTGTACAGAGTGTCTTAAGTGTGAAGTAGACTAAAGCCGCTTTCAGATATGCAAGTCCTCAAATGCTTATTTTCATGGTTCCTGCTGGAGCAGTAGCACAATAAGGAGGCGGCATCAAGAAAGAGAATACCATATCCATGACACATGAGACCCAACTCAAGACAGAGGTAAAAGGAATCCCAGGACGGAGGTGAAGGGAATTCCAGGATGCCAACTGCACAGCAGCCTCGGAGGGTAACCCAGGCAGGTTGGAGCAGGTCAGACGATGCAGGAAGACATGGCTCCAAGAAGAGGAAATTGATGCATTTGAACATATGGAAAGAACATTTACACTTCTGGGGAAGACATTGGGGTCAAATTGATGATAAATGTTTACATAACTAAGCAAATTTTTTTAAAAAGGGTATTAACTTTAGGGAAAGCAAAAAGATCTGAAATAGAAAGTAATCATGACATCACATGGCTCAGTTGTGAATAGTGATAACCTTTTCATACTAAGGAATACTCATCTAACCATAAAAGTACTTTGACTCTATTGAGATGTGGAGGGACCAGAAGTGTGCATGTTTGTGCACATGTATGCGGTGTGATCAGGGAGCGGTGTGGGGAGTGCTGAATCCATATATTCCATAAAGAAGCCATGATAATGCCCAAACCTTGGAAAACAACTGAGAAGCAATGCAAGATAATTATTTAGAATTATAATCATAATATTTTTTAAAGCTAAAAGAATTGATTGTGATTACTTGGTGAGTAGAAAATAGGGAGAAAAAATGAAAAACTGTCAATTGCAGCATTTTTTGGCTCTCTAAACTATGCATCTGTATAAATTTGATTTAAAAATTCAAATGTTTTTTCAAAAATGGAATGATGATATGAAATGAAGACAGAAAGTGCAGGGCATCACTGTCCAGGAGAACTTTCTTTAAGGATGGAAATTACATCTAACATGGCAGTCACTTGAAATGTAACTAATGTGACTACATTTAAAATGTTATTAAATTTTAATTGATTTTCATTTAAATAGCCACATGTGGCTAGTGGTTGCTCTATGCCACAGTGCAGCCATGGACAGTGGCCTTCTCCCTAGACTCAACTTTGTTTCTACAGTTGACTCTTCTCCTGCATCATCCTTTTTTCCTTTCTTTACTGGATTATTCCCACCAGCCATGCTAAAATATTATTTATCAATCTTTTTTAAAAAAATGCTGCTTTGACCCTATCCCTCTGTGACCATTCACCTCATTTTTCTGTTCCCTATATATAATATTAAAACTCCTCAACAGTCCTCTATGCCTCAGCCGTCCTGCACAGCAGCCATTAGCCAGCCCCATGTGGCTATTTAAATGTAAATCAATTAAAATTTAATAGCATTCTATATACATTAAAATTAAATAAAATGTAAAATTCAGTTCCTCAGTTGCACTGGCCATATTCCACACACTCAATAGCCACGTGTGGCTGGCAGCTTTGTTGAGGAGAGACAGATACAGAACATTCCTATAGTGGCAGAAAGTTCTATTGACAGCACTGATGGGAACAGGAAGGAGGTCAGAGTAAATGACTGGCAGTTTGGCAGATTTGGTGCTGGAAGGATAAGAAAGTTATCTTCTGGTTATTGCCTTTTTCTCAGTGGAATAAAAAGTTAAGTTCATCGGCTGAGAATGAGGAAGGGAAAGGGGATGTCTTGGGTTTAAGAAGAAAGGAGATAGCAGGAAATAACCTTCCCAGAGAGCAGAAGAGGGGATTGATAAGGGAAATGAATAGAGGTTCCACCTTGTTCTTAGCCTGATTATGAAATTAAGGAAAACTGGAATCATTATGTTTTATTCTAATGTTATTGTTGTTGTTCTCAATGTTGTTATTCAAGAGACCATCCTTAAAATTGGCCAGTCTAGGTGGGAACGGAAGCGTGGGGCAATTTTTTAGCTACTCCTCTTCCCTTATTATTATTTTAAAATCAGGCAATACTGAGAAATCTCACTGTCATTCTGTGACCACAGGCTACAACAGCAGGAAGGAAGGGGAGGTCCCTTCCTGGAGATGTTGTGCAGTGATTAGTATGAACTTCCTCAGTCAAGGTTCTTTTGATTTCAAGAAACAGAAACCAAGTCGATCTAATTGAAATCAATAAAGGAGGTGGACGATAATAATACATGGGTGTCCTGGAACCCACAAGAATGCAGCTAGTCCTCAGAGGAACTTGAGCATTGGGGAGCCAGGGCAACTAGAAAGCTCTCAGGGACCCAGGCAGAATCATGTCTCTCTCTTTCTCTCTCTCTCTTTTCCTCCTCCCCCTATAAATATGGTTTCTCATCTCTTCTCCACAAGAAGCATTTTTTCTGTTCTCCACAGAAAAGAGTAGCTTTTTCTACTGCATTCTCAGCACGCTTGTTGGGAAGAGACGGCCACCTCCACATCATCCTTAGTTCTTATGACCTCGGACCAAGCAAACATCTCAGAGGAACAGGAACATCTCAGTCTTAGTCTCAAATTTCTGAGAGCATCTGATTAGTCGTCAAATTTAGGACAACTGCTCAAGGCTGGTTCAAACAGATCTGATGGGAAACAGGGCCACGGGCACAAACATGATTTCCAGGGCCCATTCCCCCAGGTGTGGGGCAGTTCGCAGAGCTCCCCAGCTCCACCCTCTGGGACGTCCTTCCTGAAGTAAGTGTTGAGCTACACAGCTTCCCTGGCCCACTTCCTGCCCTGAATTACAGCTGGTTGCTCCGTCTTTTTAGACCAGGATCATGGTTTCTTTGGCAATGCTGCACAACTCTCAAAACCATAGGCCCCATCTTTCTGCTTCCAGACATTTCCATGAGAAAAAAAACACACACACACATTTAGAGTTCTCTTTGAGGCACTTTTTAAATATGTGCTTTATTCTTTTGCTTTCTCACCCCCAAACACCTCTCTTTCTCTCTTTCCTCTCAGTGGCTAGTACCTTGGTTTAAGTAATTTTAATCTTTAAAGTTTTAACAAATTGTAAATGTCGTACCTTTAATCTGAACTTTGTGTGTGTGCGCGCTCTCTCTCTCTGTATATGTATATATGTATTTTTCCCCCTTAGCACTTTTTACTTAAAGCCTTTTAAACTCTTCCTTTTAGATTCTGGGTCTAAAAGTAGTGGCTGTTCCAAATTTTATAAGATGCCAAATTTTTAGATTATTTTTATTCTCTTTTCTCTTTCATTGTAAACTGGTCATTCCTTTTCTGTGCTGGTTCCTTCTCTCTCTCAATACTTTGCCAAACACAACCAGTAGCAACCATATATAGCAGCACTAACTTCCCCATGAACTACAACTTCAATAGGTATATGGTTTTTCAAGGTAGCAACACCTTTACCAAATGTTTTGCCTCCTTCCCCATCTCTAATATCAGTTTCCTCACTGGTGTCACCTAACTGCTGAGCCAGAATTATTTTTATTTTTATTTTTATTTTTTTGAGACAGAGTCACACTGTATTGCCCGGCCTAGAATGCCGTGGCGTCAATCTAGCTCACAGCAACCTCAAACTCCTGGGCTCAAGGGATCCTCCTGCCTCAGCCTCCCGAGTAGCTGGGACTACAGGCATGTGCCACCATGCCTGGCTGATTTTTTCTATATATTTTTAGTTGGCTAATTAATTTCTTTTCATTTTTAGTAGAGATGGGGTCTCGCTCTTGCTCAGGCTGGTTTCAAACTCCTGACCTTGAGCAATTCTCCCGCCTTGGCCTCCCAGAGTGCTAGGATTACAGGCGTGAGCCACCGTACCTGGCCTGAGCCAGAATTTTAATCTTTTTTTTTTTCAGCAGCCTACCACTACTGGTACTAATTTTTTATTGGTCAAGATGTTTTTAACATTGCAGTAGCAACTTACCCCCAGAATCTCAGTGGCTTCAACACAGTGAAGGCTGCAGGTCTGGAGCAAGGCAGGTGAGTCTCCAGGGCAGCTGCCCTGTGTGACGAGGTGGCCCAGCTATTGTGGAGATATATGTCTTTGGCTCTGTCATCTCAACTCACGGTCCCCACAATTGATTGACAAAGGAAAACATCACAGGGAAAATTTATAGCTGCTTTTCTAAGCTTTGACCCTGAAGTAAGACACATCACTGCCACTCAAAGTCCATGGACCAGAATTAGTCTTACAGCCATACTTAACTCCAGGCGGGGTAGAAATTCAAGGAAGCACATGGATAATTGTTGAGCACTAAATACCTCTTCCACAGTCCCCAGAGGCCTCATGTCGAGAGAGCAGAGCTATAAGATCAAAATAGCCTGGACAGTGGAGCCTGGACAGCAAAGACCCCTTTCCTGGAGAGTGGCCGACCTGCAGAGGAATTTGCACAAGTGAGAAATAAAAATCTGTTGAATGAATCTACTGAGATTTGGGGATTTAATTAGTCTTGCAGCACAGTCTTGATTAATACAGAAACATAAAAGAAGATAGGAGTAAATGAAACTACATGTCTTATTTTCCCTGGAGCAATTGTCATTTCAATCAAAATACCAGTAGAATTTTTTGGAAACTGACAAAATGATGTAAAAGCTCGTGTGGAATAACAGAAAAGTGAGAATAGCCAATATAACTGTAAATAATGAGGGAGAACTAGTTTTACCCAATCTTAAGATATTGTATAGGTAATCACAGGAAACAAGAAAGCTATCAGTAGAAAATAAAGATCCCAGAAACATTTGAGAGTTTAGAATATAAATAAAGTGGTATCTTAAGTCATTAAGAGGACGAATAATTCAGAAATGTTGTTGTGATAAATAAGCCATTCGGTGGGGGGAAGTGCCAAAGTATCTTACTGCTTATGCCCAGATAAATTCTGGGTGGATCAATAACTAAAATGTAAAACATGAAACTATAACAATACTAGAAAAATCACTGGCAATTTTTTTTCATAATTTTGAACTAGGGAACATCAAGAGACATGTAATACAACATTGACAAATTTACTCATATAAAAATTAAAACTTTTGCAAGACAAAGAATACCACAAGCAAAGTCAAGAGATAAACCCAGTATAGGAAAAAAAAAATTGCAATTTATATAACAGGAAGGGAATCAATTTATTTAATATGCAAAGAGTTCTAAAAATCAACAACAGAAAAGTAAATGATTCAATGGAAAAATAGGCAAAAGGCAGACACTTTGCATCAAAAATAAAGCAGGCTGGGCACAGTGGCTCATGTCTGTAATCCTAGCACTTTGGGAGGCAGAGGTAGGAGGATCATTTTAGGCCAGGAGTTTGAGATCAGTTTAAGCAAAAGATCAAGACCCCTGAGACCCTGTCTCTACAAAAAATGGGAAAAAATTAGCCAGGCGTGGTGGCACACGCTTGTAGTCCCAGCTATCTGGGAGGGTAAGGCAGGAGGATCACTTCAGGCCAGGAGATGGAGGTTTCAGTGAGCTACGATGATGCCACTGCACTCCAGCCAGGGCAACACAGAGAGAGCCTTTCTCAAAAAGGAAGAACAAATAACCAATAACCATATAAAAATCTTTTTCAGCTTTTTAGATAATCAAAGAAATTTAAAACAACATACTATCTTTCACTTAGCATATTTGCAAAAATACAGTAGTCCCTCCTTAATCTGTGGTTTCGCTTTCCGCAGTTACCCCTGGTCAACTAGGACCTGAAAATATTGAATGGAAAATTCCAGAAATAAACAACTCGTAAGTTTTAAATCATGTGCCAGTCTGAGTACTGTGATGAAATCCCATGGGTAAGGGAGCACTACTATAAAATTTCCATCATATTCGAGGGTTTGTTAATGTATTGTTAATGGAATGTAAATTGCTATACCCTCTTTGGAAAGCAATTTGTCAGTAACTATTAAAATTTAACAAGCACATTCTCTTTAACGCAGCAATTCCCCTTTCAGGATTTCTTCCCATAGAAACATTTGCACAAAGAGAAAAATACATTCTGTGCAGGGACAGCATGACACTATTATTTGTAATAGTAAAAACCTAAATGAAACTTAAATGCCCATCAAGGGAGGATTAAATAAACTATAGTGGAATGCTGCATAGCTATTCAGAAGAATCAATACATTTATATGTGTTGATATAAACAGTTTAGTATCCAAACTAAACTGTTTCAAGTGAGAAAAAATGTAGAATACTATATTAAGTGAAAATCCTAAGCATCACATGTTTATACATGCATTTATATACATGTATGTAATATGCATACAAATTACTGGGAAGAGAGACATAATAGCTATAATTATATTCAGCTGTGCTTATATTATATGTGAGTGTGTAAGGAAGGAGGTAGGCTTTCACATTTCATGTTATATCCATTTGTGTTGCTAGAATTTTTTAATCTTATGAATGATTAGAAAACAAGAATTTAAACCGTTAATCTTTCCATGCAGATATTAGTTCTATAGTTTTACCTTTCTATTCATATCTTAAAAAGATATTTGCAAATACAAAAAAGGACCAAAATTGGACATTGAGAACATGTTATAAATGAGAAACTAAGTCACCAATCATAGTGAGAAAGGGGCAGTACAATCTTTCAGAACAATCAAGTTTTGTTTCCACTGTAAGGAAAAAAAACCCACGTTTAAATGGTAACCTTTCTCCATCCACATGCCACAAAGAAAATCAATAATAATGGTAGGTGATATTGGTTAAGTAGTGACTAAGTGGTATTCAGGGCCCAGCCCTTTATATAAACGTTGCCACTGGATCCTCACATTCCAGAGGGTAAGGGCACTGTCAGCTCCATCCTATTAATACCAACACGGGACTAAGGATCAGAGAGCGAAATTAAGAACTATCACAGGAGACCCAGGGCTTGCATTTCAAAGCATCTGTAAGGTGCTTCACTGGGCTTCAGTGGTGTCCCCACTACTTTCTGTGTGTCCTCAGGAAAGTGACTTCACATTCCTCTCCATAAAATGAGGATAGTAAGAGAGCCTAGTCCACGGGATTGTAGTGGGGTTCAGTGAGATAACATATGTGATGTGTCTCACTCAGTGAGATCTCAATAAATGTTAGCCATTGTTTTCCTTGGTTTGTTGCAACAAGGCCTTTTGTGACAGGTCCAGGTCTCTCCTGACCTGTCCAGTCCCTGTCCCTGCTCCTCCCCACCCCCATCCTCCCCACAGCTGCCCAGGCTTCTGTGCCTCTGCTGCTCTCTCTGCTAGGGTGTCCCTTCCCACCTCCCACTCTTCTTCATCTGGCTGACTCTTACTTACCCTTAAGACTTGCTTTAAGCATCACCTCTTCCAGGAAGCCTCCCTTGACCTCATCTTTTTGGGTTAGATGCTTCTCCTGTGCGTTCCAATGTCATACCGTACTTCTCTCTCTTACAGTGTTACCGAACTGCACCACTGTAACTTGCTAAATTCTCAGTCTGCCACCCCCGCTAGCCTCCGAGTTCTTGAAGTTAGGGTCTGTGTTTTCTTCTGGGATCAGCACACAACTTGACAATGAACAGTTGGTGGATGGGTGACGTGGTAACTGAAAGAAGAGCAGGCAGCCCCCATGGCTACATGTCCTGGATCTCTGTTGGCCACTCCCAGGAAGTTATTCCTTTTGGAATGTGATATAAGTGATATGTCAGGCAAACAGAGTTATTCATTAAATAATAATAATTATTATTATTATTGTCCTAGGTGCTGCCTAGACCATTGTAGTGTCAAGAGATAAAATTATAACAAATTTTAAAGATCTAATTGGTTTTTATTAATGATTCTAGAATCAGACAACATCTCATTCTATAAAACAGAATGGGTGCCCTGATGAGCTGAGCAAAGGAGTTTGGCTTTATAGACAGAAAAGGACTGAAGAGAGCAGAAATTCGGAACAGAAAGCAGATTGGTTACGTCAAGTTACTTGCTTTGTGGGATTAGAACGGAGGGGCCTTCCTTAGCTCAGGGTAAGCTGGGGCCCTTTTGATTGACTGCTGTGAACCTTCTGATGTTTTGGAAAACTGCCCTGTTTCAGAGCTCAGCTCGATTATGTGACACTTAGGACGAGTGACTCCATTCCAGTTTGGTCTGGCCAGCTGGGCTTAGAGCGGGACCGCAGTCCAACACAATGGCCTGCCGTAAATTGTGTTTAACAGCAGTAAACAAGACAAAGTATCCTGCCCCCTTGGTGGCTACAGTCTAGAATGGATGGGAAGATAATTTAAATAGCGGTAAGCTTCCGAACGAAAGCAGAGCAAGGTTAAGGGGAGAGAGAGATGGGGCCAGGGTGAACATGGACTGGGAAGGCCTCTGTGGAGGTGGCCTTTACGCTGAGACCTGGAAGACAGGAAAGATCAAATCACGAAAAAATCAGGGATTAGAGCAACTTGAAAGGCCCTGGGTGGGAAGATGGTCAGGGTGCCTAGGGCCAATTCCACTGGACGAGACCAGAAGGGTCCCTACCAGCTCTGGTGAGGCCTCCTGGGCCATGATGAGGTAGAAGGAAGAGCCTTACACAGGGAGTGAGATGATGTGACTTAATGTTTAGGATTTACTCTGGCCTCTGTGCAGAGTGTGAGAACGGAAGCAGTATCAGGCTGTCGCAGTCGTTCAGTGAGATGACTGCAGCTTGGACCTGGAGATGAAGCGAAGTGGATGGCTTTAGGATGCCTGGGAGAAGAGAGGGCAGGACTTGCAGATGGCGTACATGGAGGGAGTAGCGCGGGACAGGAGGAGTCAAGACCACTCCTAAGTGGCACTGGAGCCACAGGGCAGACGGTGGTGTCATTTCCTAAGTTGGGTGAAGACTAGAGGAAGAAACAGATTTAAGGGACAGAAGTGGGAGGAACCAATAGCTCTGTTAGGAGCATGTGAGATCGGAGACGCTGTTAGACGTATGTCCATGCAGACAGCAGCAACGGCCAGCTGCCTCTGCAGGCCTGGAGCAGAGTGGCCAGAACAGGGCTGAAACTCCAAATCTGCCGACCATCTGCAAAGGAGCGACCTTTAAGCCGGGAGCAAAACAGATAGGCTGGGCTAAGTGCATGCTGGAACCGTTCCAGGGAAAAGAATAAGGCCCAGGTACAGCTTGGGTGCGCTCAAAGAGGGGAGACTGGGAAGCAGCAAGTATTTGGGAGGGACATTCGCCCAGGAGAAGGTGTGCTAGAGAGGGTCAGGGAAGAAAGTGAGAGGTTGGAGAAAGTCAGATGAGCAGCACATGACTGGATTTGGAGAAAGAGAGGTCATCAATCACAGTATTAGAACTGCTTCAGGGGCGCGACGGGGTAAAAACCTCAACTACAGCCGGTTGAGAGGATAAGGACTGAGCAAGCGAGAGCATGCCTTGAAACAACACTTCAGGGACGTTTGGGCGTGGGAAAGCAAGACTGTGCAGGAGGGACGTGGTCCAGGAAGAGTTTGTTGGCTTGAGTTTTCTTTGTTTTTATGATGCAGGAGTCCAGCATCTCTGTGTGCTGGTGGAGTTGAAGAGACAGGCTGGCTGCCAAGTGAGTGGGGCTGGGGTCCCAGCACCAGTGGAAGCTAAAATTGGCCTGAGAGCGGAGCTGGGTCACCCACTGAGGCCTGGAGGAAGGCAGAACACACAATGTCAGCTGGACCATGAGGAGAGGGGAAGCAGGGGTTGGAGAGTCAAGCAAGGAGACAAGCTGGGATCTGTTTCCTTGTAGGGCAGGACAGGGAACAACTGAGGAGGGGTATAGGTGGGGCTCTGGGCTCCAGGAGAGCTCATTGATATTTGTGATCTTGAATTAAAGGGAGACTAGCCTCTCCCTTGTCAGAGTAGATGGGTAATACCATGTTGACCAGGAACAAAGACAATTCGGGAGACGTACATTCCTGACATCTGAGGGAACAGAGCTGGCCTGGGGCAATACTGTGACGTAGACCTCTGTTCGAGCATCCCTTCCTCCCCTCTCTTCCTTAACAGAATCTAGTTGTTATGTCGGAATTCGCAGTACCACCGAACAGAGAGACCAGAGACTCCGAGGCTGCAATCCGCAAAAGGGGTTTATTGACTAGTTCGAACTAGGGTCCGCGCCCCAGAGCACCAACGCAGTGGGCTCTTTGTTAGGCAAAGGACCCCTGACCGCGTGGGAGGGGGTTTTTATGTGAGCTGTTCCCTCGGCAACAAGTTGTCCTCGCGTACACTGATTGGTCAATTACATTGTACTTTGTCTCGCCCCTGATTGATTCTACGTGTGATCATGCCTGTTCTAATAGGTCTCCTTCCTGGAATCTTCTGCAGCATTTTATTTCATCCCATGATACCCCGCAGTTTCTGCA
>CAUYRT010025181.1:0-14561 GCA_963574885.1 Lepilemur ruficaudatus | reverse complement strand
GCTTGAAAAGTAGTTGGGGAGCAGAATTAGGGGTCTCAACAGGGGAAAGGAATTCCTCAAATACTGATTTATGTGATTAACTGTACACCTCAGTAAATTCACTGAAAATCATTTAATTGTACACTTAAAGTGGAGTAAAGGTATGACATGTAAAGTATACTTCAATAAAGACAAATATCATTAAAAAAATAAATAAATAAAGCTGCCATGAACATGCATGTAAAAAAAAATGACTGTTCATGTATCAGTAAAGCATTCTGCTTGGAAACCTCAAGTGGTGCATTGCACTTTTCCTTTCTCTTTAATTTTTAATTTTAATTTTTAATTGATTGACTGGTTAACAGATTGAGTTTTACAAATGCCACCATATCCATGGCTGCAACAGAGCTGACAATGTGTTGAAAGCGGCACTGATTTCCTTTATTATCATAAAGGAATCCATTCCAGGTTTGATTTTAGCAAAATCATTCCAGGTTTGATTTTAGCAAACCCTTTGCAATCTGGGATCTGCTGCATAAAGATCCTACATATGCTCAAGACTGATCCTAGAACAGACAGTAATGGGGAGAGGCCCAGAACACAACTTTTAAGTCTTCGATGCTTTAAGTAGCCAACTTCTTCAGAGTTCTGGGGTCTGTGGATCATCTTCTTTCTTCCTCTGAACTCTTTTGGATCCCTTATCATTTTGGTGGGGGACAAAAACTTCATTTGTTTGGTAGTTAGTTACTATTACTCATTAACAAGGGCACATGCCTTTTTAGAGGCCATCCACTCATTTACCAACAACTATTGAGCTCTTTCTGTGTGTATCCATGGGAGAAGGTAACTTATCTCCGTAGATATGATCATTATGATCGTGATCTAGTTATAATATAAACTAGTGTCTAACTTGTAAAATAAGACTAAAACTGTTAAGAGACAGAACATTTATGTGAAAGTATTTTGTAATTCTAAAACACGTTCACAATGCAAGCTATTATTCCAAAGTAGAAAGAATTAGCAAAAGAATTGGAAATCTGAAAAAGCGCTCAATTTGAGAAGAATAATCTGTAATCAGAGGATGACCAGCAAATTTGTAATCTGTGTTTTAGGGTCTTGCCTCATAAGCACCACCCAGACACCATGGGGGGAAAGCATTGATTTGATTTCTGACTCCACCACTTGGGCGGCAAGTCACTTAATCTCTCGGGGCCGAAATATTTGTGTTCATGCATGGGAACAAATATGACTTACCCTGTATATCATTGTGAGCATTAAATGAAATGATTTTTGTAAAAAAAAAAACTCAACAAAAATAGAAGGTTCATTTTCAATAGGTGGTTTCTATCATTTTCTTATGATAATTATGGTGATTACTATTATTGTGATTTCTATTATCATGATATGTTACTGTTAGAACAAAGAACCCATTATTTACAGCCATAGCTTCTTTTTAGAAATAAAGAACAAAGTCTGCATTATGGCTAGATTTATGATTATTAAACCATTTGTTTTCTCTTTTAAGCAAGTGTGACTTTTTATGGAAACATAAAAGCTTCTATAAAGAAAAAAATATGTACATCATAGAATGTTTGACAGAAAAATAATTCTTTCATAAAATATTTAAGTGCGAGGTAGTACCAGAAATATTTCCAAATATTTGAAAGACTAAGACTTAGCATAATGTTCAGTTTTTTTCCCCCCTTGAGTTAATGTTCCATTTTTTTTCTATAATATTTGCAGTCAGACATTAAAAGTATGTGGAGATGGCAATGAATTCCAGGGGCAAATTAAATACATGTTAAATCAAATACAAATTTACATGTCAAATACATGTAAAATACAAAAATGCATGTTAAATTAAATACATGTATGTATAAATAATATATGTTCTGTCTCATGTACTATATGTAATTTTATCTCAATTGGAGTTTCATATATAGTCATAAAAGGTACATATAACATTAAGGGCAAAGTGATTTTGCCACCTATTCTTCTTCACTAGAATAAAATAGGATAGATTTGTGAGAAATAAGGTAAAAGTGAGAATTTGAAAAATGGATTTCGTGTACAAAAATAACGTTTATTAGCAAAAAGAATCAGAGGACTTGAAGGTCAACAAGAGCATCATGGTTAAGCCAATAATGGTAGAGTCTAAGGTGAAGATGTATATAGCAGTTTCCCGTTATCCTCAAGAAATGTGTCCCAAGACCCCCGGTGGATACCTGAAACTGACAGTATCCAGATAACACTGAACTGCAGATATACTATGTTTTTTCCTATACATACATACCTAGAATAAAGTTTAATTTATAAATTAGGCACACTAAGAGATTAACAACAATAATAAATAATAAAATAGAACAATTATAAGTTTTATGAAGTCGGTCTCTTTCTCTCTTTCTCAAGGAATCTTAATTGCATGCAATATTTTCAGACTTGTAGTTGACCACAGATATCTGAAACCATGGAAAGCCAAACTGTGGATAAAGAAAGACTACTGTAATTATCCCTTTCATCTTAAGCCCTCATTTTATTATTTTTAATAAATATTTATTATTCAGTTATCCATTCAGCCAATCGTAGATGTAACTGTAGAGCTAAGCCAGGAAGAGCTGTTGATGAATTGGGAGCAGCTTTATTTAGCCCAGCCAGTAGATGGTTCTTTGTCAAAAGCCCCGACTTCTGTGGCCTGGAGGCACATCTCATACTTCATTCTCAATTAACATCGTATTGCTCTGTATTTTGATAACTCTACTCCATGGCATATTTTTTCATATATTATCTTATAGATTATTAGTTTCTCTCAGAAACTTTAGATAGAAGAAAACAGAGCTCAGAGAAGTTAGTGAATTTCCCAAGAAAATGGCAATTTTCAAATTCAAGGGTTCTGTCTTTTATACTACAACTGTCTCAGGGATGGACCCAGGATCAACTCTAGTTACCCTCCTTCTCATCCTAGCAAAAGTAAAAAAAAAAAAAAAAGAAAGAAAAAGCACATTGACAGTGAGCCCTTATGGTTGAACTATAGTAATCGTAAATATTGTAGCAATAGTAACTAAACTGAACCTTAAAAAAAAAAAAATTGTAAAGCATTTAGCACCATGCCTGGCTCATACTAAATGCAACATAAGTGTTTGTTAAATAAAAAGGAATAGAAAATGTTGCTTTGAGTACAGGAATGAAACCACATATTTCAGAATTCATGATGAATTGATAGATAAAACCCTTCTTAAACCTCAAGAGTCAAGGGGTATAAAGTTTCAGTTATGCAAGATGAGTAAGTCCCAGAGATCTACTCTACTACACTATGGTGCCTATAGTTCATAAGCTATATTACATACTTAAAATTTGCTAAGAGGATAGATTTTATGTTACCTGTCCTTATCATCATCCTCATCCTCATCCTCATCATCACAAATAAAGAAGGAGAAAGAAATTTGAAGGTGATGGATAAGTTTATGGCATAGATTATGGTGAGGGTTTCACAGAAGTATACTTATATCCAAATTCAAGTCGTACACATGAAGCACATACAACTCTGTGTATGTCAATTTTACTTCAATTAAGTAATTTCTTAAAAAACACCTCCAGGGAGTAGCATGCCACAACTTCTTAAAGAAGAACATGGAAAAATGCTTTATATGACTGACTGCCCATCTCCACACTAGGAGTCCAGCCTAATGATTCTTATGAAAATTATCTGGTGCTGTCCTCTTTATCACGTTATTCTTTAAAGAGAAAACATCCCCATTTTTCTCTGGCCCTATAGATCGCATCCAGCTGCCAAGTCCTGAATTAAATCTTACCCCCTCCTTAGAACATTAGCATAGGTAGCAAAAACATTTACTACCTATGTGACTTTGGACAAATCACTTCCCACTATGACTGTGAGTGTCTTTGTTATATAAAACAGAAAATACCTACTTAGAATTTTTATAAGGATTACTGGAAATAAATGTAAAGCACACACTAGGGATTCAATAATTAATATTTTAAAAATTACAATTCAAGGAAGAATTGATCTTTCTAGCTCTTCAGAATTTATCTAGCATTATTTTTAGCATTTCTATTTCATACTGTGGTGGTTTCAAAATACATCCACAAATTCTTTCACCCTCGTTCCATCAAGGCATTGAGGCTAATTCCTTCACCTTAAATATGGGCTGAGTGTGGGTTGGCCTTAGTGTCTTGCTTCTAGTGAATAGTATGGAGTGAGCAATGCATGCATTCATTTCCAAAGACAGATCGTAAAAGGTGATAAAGCTTCTCTCTCTCATTTGGGACATTTGCCCTTGGAATACAGCCACCATATTGAGAGGAAGCCCAGGCAATGTGGAGAAGCCCACGTGGAAGGGACCTAAGGCTTCACATTTCAGCCCCTGCTACACCCCTACTTAGCAGTCAGCCCTGTCTTGCCAGTGAGCAAGCCATCTTGGAAGCACATTCTCCACTATGCACCCGAATACTCTGACACTGAGTAGAGCAGAGACCAGCCTTCGCTGACACACCTTGCTCAAATTATAAATTCATGACCAAAATAAATGATGGCTATAGTTTCAAGCCACTACATTTTGAGGTCATTTGTTGCACCACAGTGTATAACAGGAGCAGTACTTACATTCATTGCCATATGCTGGAAGTCACCATCTTATATGCAGGTGTCTAAATCTCCTTGGAGAATTTAAACATCTGCATATCACGACACTCAGAGCTTAATAAATGCTTTGTTATCATTAATTGATTTAATTGCTTTGACATACTAATGTGACCAAAAGAATTGTCTTTCATTTTGCTTGTTTGTGTGTTTTGAATTTAACAGGTATGTATGGCTAGAAAAATAGGGCATTATGGCAAAAGTGTTATTTTGCAATTTTCTCCTTTGAGATTCTTATTTTGAAGTTAGGTGATCAAAACAACTTTTAAGAAGCTGTTACTTAAGCTGAAAGTTACATTTTACAAATTGCTTGTCACCCTGAAATATTTGGAAGAAAAAAATATATAGTATTGGAAGTTTAAATAGGTGGAGATGACATTTTCTCATGACAAGAACTGTCTTTTTCATGTACTACCTTTCGTTGTTCACCACTGATTATATGACAGATTGGTACCCGGAGTTTTAAAATTGAAGAACAAAATATAACCCTCTAAGTGGATTAGTTCAGAGATCTGGAACATGAATACAGCCCACTGAGTTTGGTATTTTGGAGTCTCTGAAATCCTATATTTTTCAAAAGGTGGGGTATGGAAGGAAGAGGAAACTATCGAAACATTACAAATTCTTGAATCATTTCCTTCATCTTCAGGGAGAAAACAATAGAAAGAAATTCTATTTCTTATTTAAAATAATAATGAAAATATGGCGTTGGAAGGGTAAGTAGATTCATGTAAACATATAGTTGCTCAGTGGCTTCCAAAGGGTGGTGTTTAAAAGAAATGGACCACAAATAGAAATGCTGCTTATGCCGTAGGGAAAAGTTACCATTCAACTGTAACAACCTTAAATCTTGCAGCCAGCTCTAGCGAGAAAGATCTCCTAGGGGTCCTCAGAAGCGATCACAACTCCCTTGAAACCTGAGCCAAGTTTTGAGTCAGTTTCTACATAGTATAGCTAAATAAGGCTTCTAAGATGGAGACAGCAATCTGGTTAATTTAGACAAAAGCAGAATTTGAACTTGAATCATTCTAGTGACTCGACAGTATGCTTTCTTTCAGCTGAGTTAAACTGCTTAGTAGTAAACTGATTCTAAACTGTCATTATCTTTGTAAAAATGTAGGGCCAAGTTGAGGTTTATTATATCTAGGCTATTGCTTTACAAGGACAAAAATGTATATTTATTGGAAGTCACTTATCAAAATCTGCTAATGGGTCTATACAGTGATGGTTTTCAGTCTTTGACTTTGATGTTTATGGGTGGGTCTGAAATAAATTAATGTATGTGTAAGGCATAGAAGGGAAGCAGAAAGCAGAAAGTATATAAATGACCGTAACCTAATTTATAAAGCAATTGGTACTGAAAAAAGAGCTTTAAATGGAGATCAGAAAAGGTAGTGTTTTATCTAGTTTGAGAGCTTTATTTATAAATATGATATATAACAATCATATTTATAATTATTATAAACAGATAATTTATAAATAAATAATTTATAATATATAATTATATATAAATTAAGTAATTTATAAAGATAAATAATGATAATCAGGAGACTTGGGTACTGAGATTAATTGGTCGCAAACTTTCTTTAGCATATAGGATATCTACCTGCCTCTCTTTCCTCAACTATGCAATAAATACATTATTAGGGTGGGGATGAGCTAAGTTTCTTCTCTGCATAAATAGATTTCCATGGTAACTTTAAGAAGAGGAAATGGAAAGAAGTTCTATATAGGTTTCAAAAAAATGTATGTTAGCTCTATATAACAACAAATGAATATCCATCCCAATTATGGATATTTCATACCCTCCAAAAAGATTACATTAAAGATGGATGCTACCAATCTGGAACTTATTCTGCTTTTTAAAGTTAGACAATCTTGTATTGATAGCTAATTTTTAAAGAAAAAGAAACTAGTTAAACTTTTCAAATCCCAACTGTCAAACAATACATTTCTACTAACTTTAGAAATGTACTTTGGCAATTGTTTACCAAGACAGCTTATTTGAGGGACACTTAACAAGTCAATTGCAGAATAAATCTGACAGATGAAACATGAGTGTTCTGCCTGACTTTGTTTTATGAAGTTGCCTTGTTAGAGAATTTTTAAAACATTCCTGGAATTTTCAGACCTTGAAGTGATTTCCATGTTGATATTTAATCTGATTAAGTTTAAACCATCTGTCTGTAAACATTTGGTAATTTTTTTCTCTAACTTTTAAAAAATCAGATATACAAGAAGTAAAATGTAATAAACCAACTTGTGGTAATTTCATTATATTGTGGTATTTTAGGATCATTTATTGCTTATGGGAATTTAAGCCCCTGTAATATATATATGTATGTATGTATACATACACACGCACACTTGAGGACTTTTAAATTTTGTCCATAAAGTTTCTTCATCAGGGTCAATGTTTACAGATTATAATGTAAAAACCAATGAGAACCAAATCCAATTTTAAGTCACATTTACATTTTCTTTTCTCAAGTACAATGCAAATTTATTTATTTTACATAAAATATCTTATTAACTTAATAGGTATTGATATTAAAAGCTTCTTAGTACACTTCAATTTTTTTAAAGAAATACCTCTATGATATCATGTGAATGTTTTGAGTTATTAAAAAATATCTCTATATTAAAAATACCTTTTTAATTTTCTTAGCACATACTTTGTTAAGTGATATGCCTGAGAAAATAAGGATAAAAATGTCCATGTCCAAAGATATATTTTTGAGTGTGCTTGTGTGTATAATTATTTTTATATCGAACTGGTGGTGGACAGATATTTCAACTAAAGGCTGAAGGTGGAATGTCAGAATTATTTTTTCCTTTAAAATCTAGCTCATACTGAGATCATTTTAGTGGGTTATAAAATGCCTCTGGGTGGAGATTGCTAACTTCTTCCTGGCCTAGAAAAAGTTATAGTTTCAGAATTCTGTTTAAACTGGTAGGAGTCTTTGGTAATGGATATGCTTAGTGTTTGCTAGGAAGAATGGGAAAAAAAACATTATTCTTAAATATACTTTGCAAAATAACAACCTGCAGGCTAAGAAAAGTCATAAAATTGAAAACACTATCATTCAACTGAGAAAAAATGACTTCACTCTTCTCTAAGAATGTTATTTGTATTTATCCTTACATTAGAAAGAAAAAATAACTACCACCCTCTGCACTAATAATGCATCTCAAGTAATTGCAGTTTTTAAATGGTATTAACTCCCACACAGAATTCATACCTCTATTTGTGAACAAACATTTACAAGGATTATTACTCAGAAACTATTTGAAACATAAAATAATAAGTAAAAATAACACCCTCAATTTGTATATTTCAGTCATTTTATGTGACCTTTTCTTTCATATCAACTTTGCTGTGTTTCTTTGCCAACCTATGGTATTAAACATAAAAAAAGGAATTATTATTTCCAGTCTATTCAAATTGTTGACTGGTTTGATTTTATAAATCACACCTCGCCTAATTGACACTTTCAAAAAAAACTTCTTACTTAAAAAAAAAGAATAAAAAATTAGTTATAAGGAAAGGAAAAATATGACCAAGGGATTTATTGTTTGATTGGGATGCTTGTAAGTCTTTCACCTCGGCTCTGTGCTGTCCTCTACTTAGCTATCATAGTATTTATCTCCTGACATATCCCCCTAGGTCCATGGTTTTTATACCCCCCTGAACCCTGACCTTATAGCCCTACCCCTCAACTGGAGCAGATGGCCTTTCTTCCCGCTCTTCTGGACAGCACGACAATAAACTCTGTTTCCTTCCTCTGACACGCCATGTGTGTCATCGGCCTTGTTTTTAATCCCGAGTCTCTCCAGAAGTCTTGTCCTTTCCCCATCCCTTGCTAAACTCTGCACCTGTGTTCTCAAGCTCATTCTTTTGTTTGATCTCATTTTTATTTCCTTTTGCTCATTATGTTCATGCTCAGGTCAACTTAATTGTGAAAATAATGCTTTCCTTCTATCTTGCTACCTCTTCAATCTATTATTTTTTTCCTCTAACCCCCTTGCACTGCCTAGCTTAGTGCAAGAAAGGTCTACCCCTTCTGTTCACCTTTTCAAATATCTCTTTTCCTTTTAATGGGTAAAATGTGGCTTCAGTTTCTCTCACTCTACTAACAATCTCCAAATGACTTCAAATCACCAAATATTTCTTAGACCTCATTTTTCTTTTTTAACATTGCTTGGAAAGTGGCTAACATCGAGGAAGAGAAGGGAGCCATCTACCAAAATGTATTCACTTCTCCTATCATATAGATTTATTTCTAGGAAGAGACTGCCTGTCTCTTGTAATTACAATTGGCTGTGTCTAGTTCTTGCCAATAGAATATAAGCAGAAGGACATTAATTCATTTTTAGATCAAGTACTTTTCCATCCCCCCCCTTCTCTCTCTCATCCAATAACAGTAAGATCGTCAGGGGTGCTGGTGCCACAAGATAGAAGAAGCCTTTGTCCCTGAATCACCCAGTAACCAGGATCACCTATCTTGAACTATTGTGTAACAGGAAATAAACTTCTATTGTGTTGAGCCCCTACATTTATTTGTGAGTCCATGACCATGCATAGCCCATCCTAACTGAAACAGATGCCGCAGACCAGTATTTCCTCTGTTAAACAATTTCCTCTCTAGGACTTTCTGACATGTATCGTCCTGGTTCTTCCACACGCTCTGATATCCCTTCCCAGTTCCCTCTGATCATGTCTCTTCCAATTCCAACTTCATAATGGACTGATTCTGGCCTCAGGATTTTTCTTTCTATCGCTAGTCTCCTCCTCAGTGTTCTCTTCCATGTTTGCCAGCCTGTGGGCCCAGTGACCATCTCCAGGAGCACAGCTTCAAAATCCAGATTCTTGGCTCAATTATCACATATTCATAGGCCTACCCTATGAGTTAAAATTATTTTGGTTGCTTGACCAAGCAAAGGAAAAATAATTGAAATTTTTAGAGAAATAGAAGGAGTTAAACAATCAAACTCGGAAAACATCAAAATCTGGGTACTCTACTCCAGATACCTCAGTTTGGGGAACTTGGGGTCCTCTATATCCACTGCTTAAAGGTGACTTATTCAATGTACTATTTAGTTAAGCTGGCAATCTTGTAGTAGCAAAAGATTTTCTTTCTTTTCAAATATCCCTTTTCCTTTTAATGGGTAAACTGTGGCTTCAGTTCCTCTCACCCTACTGAAGATCTCCAAATGACCCCAAATCATCAAATTCAGTCACAGTTTTCCTTTGAACTCATTCTTTTAGCCTTGCTTGGAAAAGTGGCTTTTCTTTCTTGATGAAGAAATCAGTGTGCTGATTTACATTCTTCTAGGAGCTCCTTACCTATTGCAGATGGACACTTTGATGGGCACAAGTCTCAAGTGCTACCACTGACATGAAACAGCTACCAGCCACTCCCCTGGACACATTGGCCTGCTTGAACAAATTGCTTTAAGCTACAGTAGGATCATGTGCTAAGCCTGAGTAGAATTACAATTCATAAAGTGACATTCCTACTTGTCCTTCATCACAGACCACGTTACCCTAAAACTTGACCTAGATTCTCTGTCAGTTATCCTATGACAAAAATTATGTTTCTTGATACAGACCAGAGAGAAGTTTTTCTATATTTGTTTCAGGATACATGTATAAGACTATTCACAGGAAAAGAGTTTGTAATAGTAAAATCCTAAAAAAAATCAAAACATCTATTATGGAAAAATACATTAAGAAATTGTGGTATATTCACACAATGGAATATTATGCAATGATGAACATTAGTGAGTAGTTACCTGCCTCAACATGCATACATAAATTGGCATGATGGCCGAAACAGCAAATTCCAGAAGACTACTTAAAGTGCAATACCCTTTGATAAATTTCCCAAACAAGGTAAACCATATGCCTTTAGGCCCACAAGTCTATTTACTCAAACTAACTGCAAAAAGAAGGTAACGACCAACATGTGTCAGGATAGTCATTATTTCATGGTGAGGTAGGGAGACAACACATGGGTTGATGCAAGGCATTGGTAATGTTTAGTTCTTGGGTAGATTTCGGTGCTCATTATTATAGAAACAAATTCCATGAACAAACAAGAGAGTTCTGCAGTAATGATTGGTTAGGAACCAGAGATAATGATTAATCCAATTCCACTGATTTACTTATAATTTAAGTAAATCAATGGAATTGGATTAATCATTATCTCTGGTGTATATGCATTTGTGCGTGTGTATGCATGGGTATATATACATATATATAAATCCAGTATAATAATTTTCAATGCTGCTTTTGAATCTTGGCAATAACTGAGGAAATATTAAAATTATTGACAGTTTTATTTATATGCTTCCTGGGATTAAGAGTGATAGTCAATTTAGGAGCATTTGTATTTGTTGAAAGGACAATGTATTCACATATTGCTTGAAGTATCATTTGAGATGCAATCAGTCACAAGTAACACAACACACAACATACAATGCCCTGAGAACATGAAGGATATGGAGTTTACATGACCTGAAAATTCCAGCAGTAATTAAGTTCAGGCTCTGTTTGTCAGGATTTTGTCTCCAAGCCTCAGCAATTCTTTCTGCAACAGCTCTCTCCTTTTGTGCAGCTAGCCTCATCCTCAGGGATTCTTTTCTTATGGTTTCAAGACTTGCATCCACAGACAATGCTATCCAAGAGGAAGAGTTCCCAAACTATGAACTAAAGCCCCGGCTAGCAAATACCGTAACAAACCAGTCTACATGGACATGTTTTTGCTGATACCTATAGCAAATGAAGGGAAATTATACTAATTTGCTTAGATCAATCCTTCAAGTCAAGGGTCAGAGGAAAGACAGTATCCTGTACAGTCTGAACCACCTGGGTTCTATTCGGAAGGAGGAAAGGGAAGTATAGGCCAGGAAAATAACAAAATATCCACTGTACTTAATTAGAAGTTAATTAGAAATCAACCACTTTTTAAAAATATCAAATTAAAAAACAATAATGGTGGAAAATTTTCATACATGGGTATCATATGTCCTTCATTGTTTAGTAGTCTTTTCTTTAGTAATATCATATAATCTTGATTCTTGACTCTCTTTTATTTAATATTCTGGGGAAGTTAATTTAACTATAAGAACCAGTATTTGAAGCCAGAAAAGTAATAATTATGCAATTTACTTTCACTAGCCAAATGCAATGGGATTCAAAAGACTCTCTTACTTAAAATGCTTTAATAATACTAATTCTTTTAAACCATAAAATGAAGTACACAGTATTTAAGGAGATAATCATTAGCCTTATAGATGAGTTCATAATGAAAAGTTGCTCTGCAAATGGAAAAGGAAGAAGAATCTAATGTACTTAGATTTCCAGACTTCGATGGAATTTCTTCCATTACAAATTATTTCCTATTACTTGGTCTTCATGAACTAATGTTTTCTATCTGCTTGAAATCTTTGACAGATTATTGCTTTATATTTAAATAACCACCTTCATAAATGCCATCTCCATGAAACACGATGGTCCGTCATCAGGTAATTAATGTAGCAATGCAACTGTGGGTACCTGTTATGGCTCAAGCGGTTGCTTTCCAAGGTTAATTTCTGTTGCTTTCATTTCATAAAATGATAGTGTACCACTTTTCAACAGGCCTATTTTTTTATTAAAATATACAAGCACTGATAATAGGAATGAAATACCATCTGACTTGAAAATCTCTGTGCAAACATTTTTAGTGTTATTCTGTATTATAACACTACACATCATAGTCAGTATGGTAGGCAGAATAATAAAGCCAAAAGATGTTCATATCCTAATCCCTGGAACCTATGAACGTGTTACCTTGCAGAGCAAATGGGACTTTCTAGCTGTGATTAAATTCAGGACCTTGACAGGAGAAATTATCCTGGATTATTGAGAAGGGCCCGATATAATCACATGGGTCTTAAAAACAGAGAATTTTGCCTGACTGTGATCAAAAAGTGGTTTCTACAGAAGGATCAAAGAAATGCAACATTGCTGGCTTTGAGAATGGAGGAAAGATGCTATGAGCCAAGGATGTGGGTGCCTTCTAGAGGCTGGAAAGGAAAGGAAACAGATTATCTTCTAGAGCCTCCGGGAAGAATGTGGTTCTGCCAATACTTTGATTTCAGCCCAGTGAGACGCATTTCAGAACCATAAGATAATATATTAGAGTTATTTTTAAAAGATACCAAGTTTGTGGTGATTTGTTATTGGAGCAATAGAAAACTAATACAGTCAGCAAGTACTGCAATACGTGAAGTACATTCAAAGTTTTAAAACACATACAAATTACCTCTCATTGAAATGAGGCTTTACATAATTTATATACTTAAATTATAATATTTGCTTTTCATTCTTTCTCCAAATTCTCAATTCTTAAGTTAAGAAAAGATTGAATTTTCTTTTATAGGATTTACCCTTTTTGAATATTCTGTATTTCTCAATATAATGAGAATATATAATTATATCATTGAGTTGCTGTTTCTGTTGTTCCTCCTGAGCTTGACTGTAGTACTTGATTCTGTTTTTCTATTGTAAATTTTGAAGTGTACATCCCTGAGGATAAAAGAGACTTCTAAAAAGCATCAATCAGTCAGTCGGCAAAGGTACCACAGTTCTGACCTGTACCCTTCAGTGATTTCTTATATCATGGAAAGAACAGCCCTAAAATCAGTATTCAGTTACTCTTGCAGAATCTGCTTCAACCTGATGACATAAAGTGCCATTACACTCAGGGATTGCTACTGACATGTGGTACCTCCTGAGCAGAAGTGTGGGAGGTGGATCTTGACCACAATACCTGATGTGTACACCCTGTTGTTGTTGTTGTCAGGTGCTGAAGGACTGCACCCTGTCACCTTGGCTGCCACCTCCTTCCTGCATTACCCATCCCACCTGCAAGGCTCGCCTCACAGTGACCTCCATACCAAGTCTCACTCTAGTTATACTCTGTTTGCTATTTTCAAATTGTTTAGGTTTTCTTCTAGAAAATATAGACAGAAGGGAGCAGGTGTTTTGCCCACATCTGTATAATGTAAACCGTGTATGTATGTAGTTGTTACCTGGAACCCATTTATGTGGGGCAATGTGCAATTCTAACACCTTCCAGACTGAAGGCAGCTTTTGTACACCTAGCTTCCGTAAGAGCTGCCACTTCCCTCTTACATGTAATAAAACTGTGATATGCATCTAAATTTATGCATATTTGTGTTCATAGCATAGCATGTAGTATCTGAAAGAAATACAGAGACCACATAAAAGTCCTAGGACTTGTTCTGGAGAGAAAAAATATACATAACTGTGCTACTTTGTGAGCCTACTTAGCCACCTGTATCATAGCAGAAGCGATAGCATGCCTAAGTAGGATTCTATTCATAAAAAACCGCACATTATTTTTCATGGTAAAATATAACATTACTAGACTTTTTTCTTATTGTATAAAAGAAACGGTATCCTTGCAAATCACTAGCATGGTACATAAAATCAGAAGATATTAGCTTCTATTTAAATCACAAAATCTTACCCCTGTGGGATCACCACCAAGATAGTATGCCGAGCATACTCTTTATACACAAGATGTGCCATTTCGCATAAATAAGTAAATGAGACATCAGGATTTCTGGTTTTGTTATTGTTTTGTTATTTGGCCTTTAATTTTTTTAAATTTACTGTTGTTGCCATTGTTGTTTTTGTTTTGATTTTTTATTTCTGCTTTCCTTTCTAATTTTTTCCTTTCCCCATTAATATATTATAGTCATGTGTGTGTATATATATATATATATAATACACACACAAGTATACTTTTCTGCATTTTGGGGATCTTTTTTTTGTGCTGCTAAAAGTGGAGATTCAGAGAGGGTAGCACATTTGCTTTAAAAAAATACTTCAATAAGTTTTTAAAAGTTT